>JAOTOM010003388.1:0-147500 GCA_034440615.1 Ashinkailepas kermadecensis | reverse complement strand
TAATTAACACCCGGCGGATGCTTAGCACAAGCACGTGCACACGCATCCACACACACACACACGCGCGCGCGCGCGTACACACACACAGACATGCGTACACACACACACACACACACGCACACATATGCACACACCGTCTTTCTGCCAGATCACTCTGAGCCAGAACACCGCAGCTCCTCCCACTTGTCCGCACCCTTGGCCCAACAGTCACACTCCTTGTGCCAAGAAAAAATCACAATAACCATCCTTTGCTGAGTGCCATGATTCATTTTTTTTTTAAATCATGTTTTTATGTGGCCACTACGGATTTGTCACGCAGTAAATGTGGCTTAGTGTCAGCGTATGTGGTGGAAAAACCACCCATTTGAAGCATTATGTAAGCATATTATGTATGTAAGCTCATTACTCAGATCGCGTTTATCTAAAGCAGACGATTATAATCTTACTGGATTGGTTATTTTGCATTCGCCTCGTTCTTATCAGCCTATGTTCCCAAGCGACGCCGATGCTGGAACTGCTGCTGCTGATGATGGATACGTCGGTCTGATCGCCATCCGCCTGGGAAATTAGGCTCTCCGAGTCCATTCAGCGTGGGAGATTAGCAGTGCTACATCGCCTGTGTAGCTACGTACGTCGTGAAAGAACCCACGTTTTTCCTCCTCTTTCGCGTCTCGTTGGTCATGGTGGATGCTGGGTTTGTCATCCCCCCTACACATCCGGTTGGTGATGACGGCTGTTGCGTGCTGCTGGCCCCGTCAGCCTACTACATCCTGCTGGTGGTGATGGCTGCTGGTCCGTCAGCCTACTACATCCTGCTGGTGATGATGGCTGCTCGCCCCGTCAGCCTACTACATCCTGCTGGTGATGATGGCTGCTGGCCCTGTCAGCCTTTCTTGTAATGGCTGCTGGCCCCGTCAGCCTACTACATCCTGCTGGTGATGATGGCTGCTGGCCCCGTCAGCCTGTTACGTGCTGCTGGTGATGATGGCTGCTGGCCCCGTCAGCCTGTTACGTGCTGCTGGTGATGATGGCTGCTGGCCCCGTCAGCCTGTTACGTGCGGCTGGTGATGATGGCTGCTGGCCCCGTCAGCCTACTACATCCTGCTGGTGATGATGGCTGCTGGCCCCGTCAGCCTACTACATCCTGCTGGTGATGATGGCTGCTGGCCCCGTCAGCCTACTACATCCTGCTGGTGATGATGGCTGCTGGCCCGTCAGCCTACTACATCCTGCTGGTGATGATGGCTGCTGGCCCCCGTCTTTATTGTGTTTGTGCCCGCCCTTTTTTTTCTTTGTTTGGTGGCCCGTCGGCTGTTTTTTGCTTGCTGGTGATGATGGCTGCTGGCCCCGTCAGCCTGTTACGTGCTGCTGGTGATGATGGCTGCTGGCCCCGTCAGCCTGTTCTCTACGTCCAGCTGGCTGTTGTCGGTAGACAGCAGCGTTCGCCGTCTCAAAAGCCGGCCTGCGTCTTCCGGCCGCGCGGCGGGTAACTGTACTGCGCCGCCGGTCCAACAGACGGCACAGAATGTCACATCAGACCTAATTAGATTCTCCAATTAACCAGTGCCGGGAACAATGGCTGTCGGCGGTGGGCCGCGAGTGGTGGCCGTCCGTCTGATCGGAGCGTCCGGCTGACTGACATACCTCCCCGGGTCACGGGCGACTGACATACCTCCCCGGGTCACGGGCGACTGACATACCTCCCCCGGGTCACGGGCGACTGACTGACATACCTCCCCCGGGTCACGGGCGACTGACATACCTCCCCGGATCACGGGCGACTGACTGACATACCTCCCCCGGGTCACGGGCGACTGACATACCTCCCCCGGGTCACGGGCGACTGACGTACCTCCCCGGGTCACGGGCGACACATACCTCCCCGGGTCACGGGCGACTGACATACCTCCCCGGGTTACGGACGACTGACTGACATACCTTCCCCGGGTCACGGGCTGACTGACATACCTCCCCGGGTCACAGGCGACTGACATACCTCCCCGGGTCACGGGCGACTGACATACCTCCCCGGGTCACGGGCGACTGACATACCTCCCCGGGTCACGGGCGACTGACATACCTCCCCGGGTCACAGGCGACTGACATACCTCCCCCGGGTCACGGGCGACTGACATACCTCCCCGGATCACGGGCGACTGACTGACATACCTCCCCCGGGTCACGGGCGACTGACATACCTCCCCGGATCACGGGCGACTGACTGACATACCTCCCCGGGTCACGGGCGACTGACATACCTCCCCGGGTCACGGGCGACTGACATACCTCCCCGGGTCACGGGCGATTGACATACCTCCCCGGGTCACGGGCGACTGACTGCCATACCTCCCCCGGGTCATGGGCGACTGACATACCTCCCCGGGCCACGGGCGACTGACATACCTCCCCGGGCCACGGGCGACTGACTGACATACCTCCCCCGGGTCATGGGAGACTGACATACCTCCCCGGGTCACGGGCTGACTGACATACCTCCCCTGGGTCACGGGCGATTGACATACCTCCTCCGGGTCACGGGCGATTGACATACCTCCCCCGGGTCATGGGCGACTGACATATCTCCCCGGGTCACGGGCGACTGGCATACCTCCCCGGGTCACGGGCGACTGACATACCTTCCCCGGGTCACGGGCTGACTGACGTACCTCCCCCGGGTCATGGGCGACTGACGTACCTCCCCCGGGTCACGGACGACTGACTGACATACCTCCCCCGGGTCACGGCCGACTGACATACCTTCCCCGGGTCACGAGCGACTGACGTACCTCACCCGGGTCACGGACGACTGACTGACATACCTCCCCGGATCACGGGCGACTGACATACCTTCCCCGGGTCACGGGCTGACTGACATGCCAGGGGACGTCTCAGCTTGCACGTCTCCGCCATCCCGTCACCCCCCCCCCAGGCGAACATATAATAGAGCGTCATTTCAATATGAACCATCCGGAAACAAATGTCAAATTCAATATAGATATCCTAAGTACAGTGTGAGACGGCACGGACTTGAAAATCTTAGAATCTGTTTGTATTCGTGAGCTTCAACAGGTTAGAAATGAAGGGAAACCAACCGCCCTGGCATGTAATGAAGGGTAACCAACCGCTCTGGCATGTAATGAAGGGTAGCCAACCGCCCTGGCATGTAATGAATGGAAACCAATCGCTTTGGCATGAAATGAAGGGAAACCAACCGCCCTGGCATGTAATGAAGGGTAACCAACCGCCCTGGTATGTAATGAAGGGTAGCCAACCGTCCTGGAATATAATGAAGGGCAACCAACCGTCCTGGCATGTAATAAAGGTAGCCAACCGTCCTGGTATGTAATGGAGGGTAATCTACCGTCCTGGCATGTAATGAAGGGTAACCAACCGTCCTGGCATGTAATAGAGGATAACCAACCATCCTGACATGTAATGAAGGGTAACCAACCATCCTGACATGTAATGGAGGGTAACTAACCGTCCTGGCATGCAATGAAGGGTAACCAACCATCCTGGAATGTAATTAAAGGTAACCAACCGTCCTGGCATGCAATGAAGGGTAACCAACCGTCCTGGCATGTAATGAAGGGTAACCAACCGTTCTTGCATGCAATGAAGGGTAACCAACCATCCTGGCATGTAATGGAGGGTAACCAACCGTCCTGGCAATTAATTGTGTATGGATGTGTGCAAATGGTGTGGCTTTGATAACCTTCATGCTACAACTGCATACGTTCTGCCGCCAGGTGGACGCGTCCGTGTCGCGACGGCTTCCACCTGCCGTCTCTTTGTCATCCATGCATGTGTACGTTAGGTTCTTATTGGTGTTTGTGGCATGGGTGTGTTTCTTCCTCACATTACTTGTCAAGCAGTGGCGGTGCTATGTGGCTTATATCCATTTTTGTGTCTGCAATAATTTGAATTATCGACCCGTTCTCCGATCGCTACCGAGACAACGAGTAACGAGGCTTGACAATGACCTAGGGTCGAAATGTTGCAATATAGCTTTAACATTTTTCAAACTTTCAGTCACATCTGGACAGCGAAGATCAATTTAATTTTTCATCTGTCTACAATGATTTGCAACTGGTAAATACGGATCCATCTGAACTATGCTACTAAATCCCCATTTCGAGGACGAATTTGATCATCGAGCTGTTTTCAAATTGAGCATCGAAACCACGCATTTCGCTGTTTTCCTGGCTTTGTGTGTAGTCCGAATGCGAGGAAGGTTTTTCGCTTTGTGTGGCAGGACCCTGAATTTCCAGGTTTTAAGCGGTTTCCTCACCCGAGCACGGAGGGCAGCCCGGCCTCTCCGGTCAGATCCTCACACCCCGTTGTTAATGCCCCTCCCCCCCCCACCACACCCCCAAGCATTCAAACTAGTCGGTGCGTGAACACGAACCAGCCATTATTGTAAGTCCTTGAACGTGTAGGGCACGAAAATGTTATGATTGTTTTAGTTTGGCATCATTTTGAGACTAAAATGGCGGTTTGTCAGACAAAAATTGCCTTTACAAAATGTTACCTCTCCATTTCTGGCAAAGACACAGAGTTAAACCGCACACCGTTTGACAGCTGGAACTGCTGAAGCAGTGTCTGGCGGCGGAGCGGCTGTCCGGTGAGAAGCAGTACCACTGCGAGAAGAGCGCCGAGCTGCGCGACGCCGACCGACAGCTGCAGCTGCTGCAGCCGCCGCACTACCTCGTCATCTCGCTGGTGCTTCCTGCTCGAGCGTGGCACGGGCGCGCGCCGCAAGGTGCTGACGGAGCGACTGTGGGTGCTGACCCGCGTGGTGCTGACGGAGCGACTGTGGGTGCTGACCCGCGTGGTGCTGACGGAGCGACTGTGGGTGCTGACTCGCGTGGTGCTGACGGAGCGACTGTGACGACTGTGGGTGCTGACTCGCGTGGTGCTGACGGAGCGACTGTGGGTGCTGACCCGCGTGGTGCTGACGGAGCGACTGTGGGTGCTGACTCGCGTGGTGCTGACGGAGCGACTGTGGGTGCTGACTCGCGTGGTGCTGACGGAGCGACTGTGGGGTGGTGCTGACGGAGGTGCTGACTCGCCGCGTGGTGCTGACGGAGCGACTGTGGGTGCTGACTCGCGTGGTGCTGACGGAGCGACTGTGGGTGCTGACTCGCGTGGCGCTGACGGAGCGACTGTGGGTGCTGACTCGCGTGGTGCTGACGGAGCGACTGTGGGTGCTGACTCGCGTGGCGCTGACGGAGCGACTGTGGGTGCTGACTCGCGTGGTGCTGACGGAGCGACTGTGGGTGCTGACTCGCGTGGTGCTGACGGAGCGACTGTGGGTGCCGGTACGCGGGGGGGGGGGGGCAACCGTCCAGTTCCGACTGTACGCGCTGGTGGTGCACTGCGGCGCGGCGGCTCGCTGTGCGTGGCGCGACGTCCCACGCCACCGGCCCGGACGCCGCACCTTCCGCCTGGTGTCGCCTCGATGACACCTACGTCACGCCGGTGGACGTCGGTCACTTGGACGCCCGGACGACGGGACGGGCGCCGGTGTGGAGACCGACGTGCCTTACATGCTCTTCTACTTGAGGTGCGATGGCGATGCGGTGCGTCCGCCACCGTCGCGACACGAGCAGCTGTCGGTGTCGCTGCGGCTCGAGGTGCAGAACGACACCGGGACGTGTCGGCTGGGCGGCCGGCCGGCCAGTGCCGGATGGACGGTCGGTGGGCCTCGAGACGACGACGACCGGTCGCCTCCACCGACTGGCTGTGGAGGCGGCCACAGCGCCTCCCACCGAACCTTGTGTGCTGACGAGGTCGGGCCGTCGCTGTGTCCAGCCGCCAGCCGAATGTTACTGATGTTGGTGCTTCTCTAGCCTCTGCCGTATGCTTTCTCTGTTCGTTATTTTTTTTATTTTTAAATAAATTTAATCCGAGTTCTTGTTGGGGTGGATTTATGAACCAGGGTCCTATTGCTAAGCAGAGCTTGTTGCGTGAACCCTGGCCCCAACACCCGATCCATTAATTCCAGTTCAACGGCGTAATTTTGACCGAAAGTTTAACATGCCGTCAATGCACCGACACGCCGCCCGGTAGCTCGTCCCCGGCCTTATCGGGCCAGCTGCCAACTGACCCTCCCAGCCGGGGGCTAAATGCGAGCGCGCGAAGCGACTCGAACCCTGCGTTGCCAGGACAGGGGAGACCAGAGCAGGCCAGCGCTCTAACCAACTGAGCTACCGGGGCGGTATTCATACAGTATACAGCATATGTATTTGACAGCTAATTACACAGCGAATCTTACACAAATATTCCCATTGGCCCATCATGGACAAAATTAGCAGTGACCTTAGGTCACTGACCTGACCTCAAACACAAATCCAAGCCATTCATGCTGTAAGCGCTGCCAAATTGTAATCATGTGGTAAGCTTAATTTCAATATATCAAGCGGCCTTCGAAGGCGACCGGAAAAGGAGCTGACTGCAGGGTGTCCTGAATGTTCAAAAAAGCAAGAAGCTTGCTCGTTAGAATGATTATATAAGCGTTAGGATGACAATGAAGCTGTTGAAACGCTACGTGGTTCCAAGATGACGAAGTAGTAAGCCTAATACTGAACTTGGACGTCCCAGCCACATCCAAACAGTTATTTGATTGCGTTGGTCGACGTAGCTGAACCCACCTGGCTCAATGCACCACGTCAGATAAATCTGCGCCTGAGCGATGCCGGACGCCTGCCCATTGCTCACGCTCTGTCTCCTGTCAATGGTCAGGTGAAGTCATCCTCCCTGGGTGTGCCGCTGTCCCAGCAACGTACGGTCGGAATCGTGTGACCCCCCCCCCCCCCGCATCTTGCTCCGACTGGTTCATTGTCATGAGTTTTGTCTTCGCGTCTTTTCTAGATCCAAGCTTTCAGTGATTTGGTGTGCTTGAACTCCATCGGATCTGTCTCTTGTGATCTCTGTAGCCACGCCCATTGCTCCTGAGTGCCGAGGAATCTAGAAACGAATATTGACCAGCCCGTTGTGGCAGGACAGTAAGCGGAGTTATTGGCAGCTCTAGCCGGTCTGTTTGGCAGCTCTAGCCGGTCGTTTCGGGAGATGTAAATTGGGCCCAGAAAGCGAAATCATCACAAAGTTGGAGATTAAAAAATATCTAACTTTGATATTTTAGATTCCATGTATAATTTTAAAACAGCATATTGCATAATATGCGGTGCATTTGAATATTTTTTAAAGCACCAGTAAGGTCAAAATTGTCCTTCACTAACGCCGAGTTGGGGGCTATGACCCGTATTCCTCCCCTCCTCCCCCTGGACACACTCGTGATCACTTCTAGGCGTGCCGAACGAGGTCGCTTCACCCAAGGTTCAACACCCCTCGACTCGATCACATGGTCACCGACAACGGCTCCGTGATGAAATCGGCCGCATCCTTCCCGGTATAATCTTACTGCACAATATAAATTCATCTCCATATACGCATCCAGCAGCGTCATGATCTTATTCGTTCCCAGGAACACACCTGTGACGCCATGATCTTATTCGTTTCCAGGAACACACCAAGTGGCGCCATGATCTTATTCGTTTCCCTGGACTCACCTGATGGCCTGTTCAGTCATGAACTTTTCTCCAGAAGCGGACAACAGTTACGTCAGGGACGGAGAGGTGTACGTCCGTCGGTGTGTGGCCGCTCAGGGACACGTGTGTCTGTCTGCCTTTGTGTGACCATTCTCGGGTCAGTGTGCCGTTCTGTGTCCGACCACCATGGCTCCACGGTGCCGGTCGAAGGTCAGCGGCATGTGTATAAGTACGAACTGTGGACCGTCGGGGTACGGTCAGTGGACGATAGGGGAATAGTCGGAGGGAGGGGGGGAGCGGTCGGTGAACGGTCGGTAGTGGACGGTCGGAGGACGGTCCAGGAGTAACGGAAGCTCGGCCACCAGGCCAATGGCTGCTGGTCGCCACCAGTGGTTCCAGTGGTCACCACCAGTGGTTCCCATGGTCACCACCAGTGGTTCCCATGGTCGCCACCAGTGGTTCCCGTGGTCACCATCAGTGGCTCCCATGGTCACCATCAATGGCTGCTGGTCGCCACCAGTGGTTCCAGTAGTCACCAGTGGTTCCCATGGTCACCATCAGTGGCTCCCATGGCCGCCCACCTCCCGGCCACCAGGTCAATGGCTGCTGGTCGCCACCAGTGGTTCCAGTGGTCACCACCAGTGGTTCCAGTAGTCACCAGTGGTTCCCATGGTCACCATCAGTGGCTTCCATGGTCGCCACCAGTGGTTCCCATGCCCGCCCACCTCCCGGCCACCAGGTCAATGGCTGCTGGTCACCACCAGTGGCTCCCATGGCCGCCCACCTCCCGGCCACCAGGCCAGGTCCGCCCGCCGCCCATGATGGGACACAAGTCGCGGCAAGTTTATGGCGCCCCGTAAAGTCCTAAACACCGTGGCGCACTAAATACCAAGCGGGAAAATTTCTGTGTGGCTTTGCGCTGCAGTTACGACCTTCTCTGATACAAAGATTACGACAAATTCAATAGAGTCCGGCTGGATGTCGCCATCGCGGCTGCAGTCGACGGCCGGCCGACTGCAGCCGCTCGTTATATGGTTTCTGGTCGTAAAGCGCCACTACTAATGGTCGCGCCGCTGAAAGGGTGGACAAGCTGCACGGTGTCGACACATTGAGACTCCGGCGGCGGCACCGAGTGGTCTCACAAACAGCGATGCGCATCTGGACACTGGGTTATGCACGACCCCCGGCGACCGGCGATGCCACGACTTGATTGCACGACCCGGCGACACTGGTGGGTCAGCGGCAGGCAGGCGCCTGAGGCGGTCCACTCACTGCTGCTGCACTGGAGGACTGGAGGATTGGCCCCGCTCGGGGACGCTCATACGGTGAAATGACACCGACAGAGAGGTGACGGGGTAATATACGAGGAACCGACACAGAGGTCAAATTGAAAAGGGGCCGACACAGAGGTTAAGATGTAGATGAATCGACACAGAGATATCGGGGCATAGATAAACCAACATAGGTGACGGAGTAGCATACGAGGAACCGAACAGAGGGCAATATGTAGAGGAAACGACACAGATATCAAGATGTACAGGAACCGACACAGATATAGCGGGGCCAACCAACCAACAGGAACCAACAGGAACCGACAGACGTGACGGGGTAATATACGAGGAGACGACACAGAGGTCAAGATGTAAAGGCACCGACACAGAAGATAGCGGGGCATAGAGGAACGAACAGAGGTGACGGGGTAATATACGAAGAACAGACGCAGAAGTCAAGATGTAGACGAACAGAGGTCAAGATTTAGAAGAACCGACAAAGAGATAACGGGGCAACGAGGAGCCAACCGAGGTAACAGAGCATATAGCCACAGACGCACACGTACTGGATATAGAGGATCGCAACAAGAGTACCGGGTGTGGAGGCCAACACAGAGGTGCCGAGTGTAGAGGCGCCGACACAGGAGTACCGGATGTGGAGGTCGACACAAAGGTGCCGAGTGTAGAGGCGCCGACACAGGAGTACCGGGTGTGGAGGCTAACACAGAGGTGCCGAGTGTAGAGGCGCCGACACAGGAGTGCCGGATGTGGAGGTCGACACAAAGGTGCCGAGTGTAGAGGCGCCGACACAGGAGTACCGGGTGTGGAGGCTAACACAGAGGTGCCGAGTGTAGAGGCGCCGACACAGGAGTACCGGGTGTGGAGGCCAACACAGAGGTGCCGAGTGTAGAGGCGCCGACACAGGAGTACCGGATGTGCAGGTCGACACAAAGGTGCCGAGTTTAGAGGCGCCGACACAGGAGTACCGGGTGTGGAGGCTAACACAGAGGTGCCGAGTGCAGAGGCACCGACACAGGAGTACCGGATGTGGAGGTCGACACAAAGGTGCCGAGTGTAGAGGCGCCGACACAGGAGTACCGGGTGTGGAGGCTAACACAGAGGTGCCGAGTGTAGAGGCGCCGACACAGGAGTACCGGGTGTGGAGGCTAACACAGAGGTGCCGAGTGTAGAGGCGCCGACACAGGAGTACCGGATGTGGAGGTCGACACAAAGGTGCCGAGTGTAGAGGCGCCGACACAGGAGTACCGGGTGTGGAGGCCAACACAGAGGTGCTGAGTTTAGAGAGACCGGCATAACGGTCGACCGGTATGCATAAACAGTGAGACTCAGATGTATGCATACGGGGTGCACAGCACGAGGTGCAAAGGTGTGAAGTGCAGAAGTGTGATGTGCAGGGGTGTGAGCAGAGGTGCACAAAGCTGCCAACTCGCCTACCAGCGTTGGTGATAGATATTGGCTGAAACTGTGCCGTTGTTATGACAGATAATCATTATTCGAAGAAGGAAAAGTATCCACCACATAAAGAAGATATATCACATCAGGAAAGACATTTCAACGCAAAAATATTTAATGTACAGTTTATTTTTGGTTATTTCACAAACTATTTCCATATATTTCGGTAAGTAATCACTGCAATTTCGGAACAGGACATTTGGCAGCACTAACTCTTTTGGGACAGATCCCGGTGCACAATATCAGCTACACACAACCAGCTCCATTAGGCTGAACCATGGCGCAGCAGCCTGTCACAGATACGCCGTGACAGTTGATAGGGTTCGATTGCGGCGACCTGTGCTATTGGAGACATGTGCTATATCGTTTTGGGGGACTTGTGCCATTGGAGTTTGCCATTTGCCATTAGGTATTAGGTAAATCTTGCCATTAGGTAAATCCGAAAGTTTCGAAATGTGACAGATTTATGGGTTTCAATGCTTGTAGGTGACATTCTTGACATTTTGTGCACTTCTGGGTGTGAGGTGCAGAGATGTGAGGTGCAGAGGTATGAGGTGCAGATGTATGAGATGCAGAGGTGTGAGATTCAGAGGTGTGATGTGCAGAAGTGTGAGGTGCAGAGGTGTGAGGTGCAGAAATGTGAGGTGCAGATGTAGGCATGCGGGGTGTACAGCGTGAGGTGAAGAGGTGTGAGGTGCAGAGGTCGCAGAGTGAAGAGACAAAAAGCGCATTGGCTTGGGGGCAGCGGTTTTTCACCACTAGAATCGACGTCATGCGAAACTGTAATATTACTCGGATTCGTCATTTTAAGCTTCCCATTGAAGTTTTTTTCGGTTCTTGGCATTCCTGTAAAATCATGTCAGATTTCTTTCAAATATGCATTAGTTAGACAGGCATCTATATGTGATTCTGTTGCAACGCACTGCAAGTGTAAAATGTGGCCGCTTTCGAGCATATCTTTCAAGTGTGCCTGGAAAGCTTTAATCCTCAACATTTGAACCTTAATTATCAGTGTTAGGACAAAATATGGAAGGTAAAAATACCAAGAGACACATAAAACCCGAAAAAACTATTTGACGAACATAAGGGTTTTTCGCCTTAGTTCATCATTGAAGAATGACAATGTTTTCGCCTTCTTTGTTGCCTTGAGCACCCCTATTGTGTACCATCTTTCTCCTGTGAACCTATATATCTGCTCTTTTGATTAGCGATTTATTGTTGTCTGGTAGCGATTATTTAAGTGAGAAGTACCTTCGAATATCTTAATGACGTAATTTACGGCAGATAAGTGAAAGGCTTGCTATTTGGTTCACATCCTTTCGTTGTTGCCAAAGCTTACCATCTGAAGCCCAGCTATTTCAGTAGTTCATAGCTCTATGTATGTTGGCGGCAATGCTGTCCATACGTGAACGTTTTGGCATGCCAACGACTTTCGTGTTGTCACAGTACTTGTGCAGAAATGAAGCCTTCGTGCAGTGAGGCTGACAGCGATCGTATCGTCCAAGTATGGAGAAAAGGATGATGTGATTCCCAAGCATGTGAGCTAATTTAAACAATGCGTGATAGGAAGCATATGCAGATGACATTCAGTGCCGTCAGAAGTACGGTGAATCGCAACTATAGCCCAATCCTTGCTGGACTTGGTTGTACGGTGCAGTAATAAGGTCATGCAGCTGAAACACTGGCACGTCCGTGACACCACCAGCATACATCACTTTGCATTCCGACAGGACATATCTTTTTTGTTTATAATTGCGCATCATATTGCGATTTGGAAAATATCAACTATGTCGGTATCTTTCTGCACACAGCTTTATTGTACTTTACTGCTTGTCACAGAGCGCCAACCAGAGACATGTGCACAACACTAGACGCGCAGATCGCCGGACACTTCCAAAAATCCGCACAGAAGTGGGGAGGCGGCGTCTGTGTTACCGAGGCATAGACAAGCTGCATGGGCTCTGTGTCGATCCAATATCACCGGCTTTCCGAGCTAATCTGGAGCGGGCTGTTGAGTCGCAATGGTCGGTTTGATCTGGGCCTGTGCTGTGCGGTGCCTGACTATCATAGTTGTGTGTGCTGTGGTGACGCTTAATTTGTTCCATTTTATCTACCATGAAGTGCATATATTAAAAAAAACACCATTGTTAGTGGACCTTGCGCGAATACATGTGTCGGTCTGTCTAGCTTTAGCTCTCGTAGTGCTGAAAAGTAAATTGCTACCTCCGCAATCCTCTCAGGAACAGCATGGCATGAATATTGGCATGGCATGGCATGGCAACAGCATGGCATGAATATTGGCATGGCATAGCATGAATATTGATGAATATTGATGCAGCCATAGTTTACGGTATGCGAGCTTTATTGTGAGACTAGGCACCCAATAATGTTTGGCATGTCTATACTCCGCTCACGAATGCCGGGACTTGGTGGGTCGCCCAGGAAGTGCAGTGCCAGGGCAGGAGCGCGGCCCCTTAAACCGCCAGCGTCGGGAAGCCAGGGGAAGTATTATCAACCAGTGGGTTCCGATTGTTTTATGCGTTATTCTTCGGCTGCTTCTGAAGACACAATGAGCAGTGTAATTAATAGAAACATTTGCTGTTGCACTTCCGATGTTAGTACCAAAATCGTCACACTATGTACCTTTAACTGTTATTATAATTGCTTAATGCCGCGACTGATGGCCATTCGCGACTATTTCCCTGCGGTGCATACCTTAGCATGGTATGGTATAGTCCATACGTATATACAATAGAGTCATATGCAAACGCTAATTTAATTTGATATTTACATACGAACTTAAACCAATGGGCGCTGTATAACCAATGCAGTTGATGCGCCCTAAAACCCTAATAACCATCAACGAACTTAAACCAACCCTTCCTTCGTGTTTATTTTTACAGGAAAGGTACAAGCCGGATGCCGTGACAATCCCAGTTGGCGCACTGCATAATGTGTGAATACTTCCACATCAGCCGGCCGGCCAGCAGAACCTGCACCTCCGAGAACTACTCATTCCAGCTGAGTTCCGTTTAGTGTCACTCATGGCGCGCAGGCGTACAACCGCCATCGTCAGCGGAAGCCACTGGCAGTCACCCGTGGAAACAGATGGACGCATTCTGCTCCTCTGCGCTCGGGACACTCGTGACAGTCGCTAACTCGGGACACTCGTGACAGTCGCTAACTCGGAACAAAGTCGGTAAGCTTGCAAGCTTGCGGGTCACCGCAGGGGCATTACCATCGGCAGCGGCGCTGCTGGCACGTCTGGAGCTTGCCAAGTGAGATTAATCGAATTGATATTGGATTATTGGGCAGCGAGCGTTCCACCTGCCGAGCTGCAGGTAGCCAAATTGTCGCGTCACGAGCCGATCGCATCTGACGGCGACCCGACGTGGCCGGGTCAGGGCGCATTGTGATGTCAGCCCCGGAACAAAACGGCCTGAATGGCCGACGCCGGCTATGACTTGTGCGGCTGGTCTGCGGTCGACGTGTTCTGCAGAACGGTCGGCCAGCTGGGCGATCGCTCCACTGGCGTTGCGCGCCCAGAGAAACGCTTCCGTCCGTTTCCATGCATGTATTATGTACACGTGTCGAAATAGCATTTGTTTTTGGTCGCCGAGCGGCGTCACACCGGTCAGAGTCCGTGCACGGCAGCCGCAGCCGACGTGCACGCTTACACTTCACACATACATACTATTGAATCAGACTAGCACAAAAACTCAGTCGGCTGTTTGAACGGGTTCCGTCGGCTGCCTCCGAACAAGGGAGCGCTCACGCTGTGGGCTGGGCCGGCCGCGAGGCAGGCGGACCACCGGCGCAGCCGACCAGCACATGGCCCTCATTGGCCGCCGCCCACACGCACGGACACCGCGCCGTCTGTTAAATAGGGCTGCGCTAACAGTAACACGACACAGACGTAACAAGTACACACGCGCCACCACACCGCACGGGCAATATGAGTTATCATGTATCACAGCTGATGGCCGCCGCCGGCGGTCACGTGTTGTGACGCTTCGTACACACACGCGCGCGCAAACAAACAGCGAGACCGGCGCCGCCCGAGCCCGGCCAGCGGCGACAAAGCGTTCAATAAACCTTTTAATTTCAGAAAAGCAAAGGTCAGCGCGATAAAATTCCGGCCTGCATCCGTCGGCGATTGTGGACGATTGGGTCGGCGTTAGTCGGACCTATCGACGGTCGGATCTCAGCGGCGAGAGGCGGCAGGAGCAAGGGAAACACGCAGTGTGCGTCTGCCGACTGCACGTGGCTGTGTGCCAGTCAGCTGTGTGCCGGATGGTGGCCGCTCACCCCGGTCAGCTGTGTGCCGGGCGGTGGCCGCTCGCGGTCCGGCAGGCGGGGCTCACAGAGAGCTACCAAAGCGGTGCGAAACGATTATCTGCTCGATAGAGTGTAGAGCATAGAGTACACCGCGCTAATGAAGCGCCGTGAGACCAGAAACCCAAGTGGTCGATTGCATCTTAATCGCCGCTTCTAATGCTCGCCGCTTTGTTTACTCTAACGGCCGCATTAGCGCAATTACGGCGCCACTCAGTTGACTACGAGACTGCGCCGCCGGAATTGCGGCAGTAAAGCGAGGACGGGCCGAGGGTTGAGAGTGCAACTGGTCGGTGGCGGCGCGTACCCATTGCCAACCATTAGCGACTGGCGGCGGCTGGTCGCCACCCGGGCTCCCTGACAGCCAGTCTCTGCCCGCGTCCCCAAATCCATCGGGGGCACATTCTTTCCGCCGGTCGAGGAATGCCCGCGCGCCGCATCCATTGAGCAGAGCGTAAATCACTCGTACCGAGCCAGGACGCGACCCTTCCAAATAGCTCAGCCGAAGCGGCGGCGTGGCGAGCGGCCCCGGCCTGTCGGGCGCCGCCGAACGGACTGACGGCCACGGCGAGGCCTAGTGAACAGTCACACTGGCAAACGGTGAAACTGGAGAAAGGGCACAGACCGTCGTATGGCGGTGCCCGACAAGACGTGATCGAGTGAGATGAAAACGGGCCGCTTCGGGGAGACGGAGTAAAGGTGATACAGAGGGAGAGATGAAAAGATATAGGCATGGAGACAGACAAAGAGCGGAGCGGATACGAAACCGGATATAAATATAGGAGATAGACAAAGATTGAGTAAGACAGTAGCAAGAGCCGTACTACAGGAAAGAGAAGTGAGCAACTATAGCAACCAGCGCGTATGATTGGTGAACGGGAGCCACCCATGGTGTGACCAGGACCGGCCCGTCAGAAGGCGACGATGGCCGTCACCGCGGCCAGATGATTAGGGAGGAGGGCGGACCGCATGCCCGCCCCTGCCGAGATAATGGTGGCGCCGGCAGCGCGGCTCAATTACCACAAAATGAGCCGAGCCGAGACAAAATGGTCCGACCGACCGCCGGCGGCGGGCGAGTCTGCACGGAGGCGACCGCCGCCACTCGCGGGCGTCCACGCGCCGCGTTAAAGCACTTTCTCAGGTGGCACCGTGTGCGGCGCGGCACCACTAGCTGCCGTACGTCCGATCGCAGCGCTCCATCACCTCGTGCACGTTGGCGATGCGCGCGTTCAAGATCTTGATGCTCTTCTCGGGCAGCGTGGGCAGGTAGTCGAGCAGCTCCGGGTGCGTCTGCCGGAAGACGCGCCGCAGGAGCTGGCCGACGTTGCCGTCGCGATGCAGCCGCCGGACGGCGTCCACAGTGCGGCGGCGGAACACGCACGTGGCGTCCAGCATGGTGCGGTGGTACGGCTCGTACTTGTCCAGCAGCCGGTAGCCGTGCAGCAGGCCCGACTCGTTGTCGAGGAACAGCAGCAGGCCGGTGGCCGAGTCGCGCGCCAGGTTGTGCGCCGGCGCCTCCATCATGGACGGGTTCCACTGCTGGTTGTAGAGGTTGTTGACGATGCGGTCCAGGTTGGCGGTGAGGTAGTCGAACACGATCAGGTCGGACCACTGCGCCAGCTCGACCAGCGCGGCGCGGTCGGCGTCGAGCGCCAGGCCGCGCAGCGCCAGGTCGACCGGATGCAGCCGCCGGCCGGCATCGCGCAGCGTCTCGGGGATGTAGGCCAGCTCGAGCTGCTGCTGGAACCTGGTGAGCACTACGGGCCGATCCTCGGCCCACTGGGCCAGACTGAGCTGCGACCGCACCGCCGACCACTGCCAGTTGGCCGGCTGCACGCGCATCAGCGACGTCGGCGCCAGGTTGTGGATGCCCAGCTGGCGACTCAGCAGGAAGCTGAAGATCTCGCCTTGGATCTGGTCGAAGTTCTGCCTGTAGCGGCAGCACGACTGCGTGCCGTTCTCGAACGTCAGCAGCCGGTTCTGCATGCGGCCGCAGCCGGCCTCCACCTTGATGAGCGCCGAGTGGCGCACGAAGTCGCGCCACTGCTGCACAGCCGCGTCACTGAAGCCGGCCGGCAGCACCGCCTCCACGGCGCCGCTCCAGAACATGCCGTCCGTCAGCGGCGCCGCGGCGCCCGTCGCGTTAGCCGCCCGCTCCGGCGGCGCCTCTGTCGTCGGCGCCGACGCAGGTACGGCACTGTCCGTCGGCAGCGACGCGACAGCCAGCGCCGGGGGCGGTGACGGTGACGGTGACGGTGACGGTGACGGCTGAGGCTGCAGCTGTGCCAGCTCGGCCACCGCCTCAATCACACTGACCTCGCTCATGGCGGGCATGACAGGTCGCGGCGGCGCCGACACGGGCGGCCGGCGCGGCCGCGCCTGCGCCAGGTTGCCGCGCGAGCTGACGTAGTCCTGCACGACCGTCTGTGGCCCGGCGGCCACCTCCGCCGACGTCGACAGAGGCGGCAGCACGTACAGCGGAATCAGCACGCCGACCACCGTGCCCAGCACGAACGCCACCCCGGCCGTGATGACGCACAGCGCCTTGGATGTGCGCGACGTCGACACTCGCACCCCGAACAGCTCCACCTTGCCCATGGCGGCGCGTGGTCAGCTCGCATGTGCAGAGAGCTCGCGACACGACCACCCGACAGCGCAGCCGGCACGAGACTGCGCCGAGACGGCGTCCGGCGCGCCGCCAGCTGGGGAGGACGCCGTCGGCGGTGGGCGGAGCTTGGCAGGCTCGGCGCGCGCGCGCCACTCCGGGACCTGCGAACACGGAGAGCGCAACTCAATCGCCGGCCGGGCCATGGGAACGCCGACGCGCGGCGGCCAACCGTCTGCCGGCTAACTGAGCGCGTCACGGTGACGTCACGGCGGATGATCGTCCCCGACAGCCAGCACATCGCCGGCGGTGTCTGCCGGCGGTGTCTGCCGCCGGTGTAGTGTGGCAATGGCCGTCATTCCTGTATTCCCGTGATGCAAGTATGTCGCGTGTTTGGTGGGTTCTGACCTCCGAAAATGCAAGTCCATGACTATTTGTTTGTGTTGATTTGTTTGTGGTGTGTACCTACCGTTTGTAGTCAATTAATCTGACCCGTCTTCGGGCGGGAGCGATGTCGTACTCGGAAGTTTCGACCGCTGAGTCTCAGAGACTATGCCCGGCGCACACACTACCAGACGGACTCGTCGCGAACATTGCCTTTGTGGTAATGTGCCTGATAAGCAGAGGTTCAGCCGAGGGGGACCGTGGGCCCCCTATTCCCCTTACTGACCAAAAATACACTAAATCAAACAAGGAATTTTGAGATTTTCACCACGCAACGCAAGGAATTTTAGGCAAGCTCCAAGCACCGAAAACGGTCTCAGTTTCATCATATTTGTATTTTAGTTTGTCTCCCGTGAAGGAAATCCTGGCTGAGTCCTGGCAAGTAAGGAATCCTCTAAAAATTTAAACATGGTACAAGCTATATTTTCCAGGACAATATAAAGACATCTACCAAGCCGCACTGCCATGGTCTGCTACGGCGGTCATATCAACTTGCAAGCTGTAGATCACGAGCATTCAAATGATACTGGTCCCATGGCTGCGGCTGCATGGACAATGATAACAGGCATGCGGCATACGCTATGGCAATGACAGCAGGCACGCGGCATACGCTATGGCAATGACAGCAGGCACGCGGCATACGCTATGGCAATGACAAAAGGCATGCGGCATACGCTATGACAATGATAATAGGCATGCGGCATACGCTATGTATGAGTGCACACATGCTCTACAACGACTAATCCTGGAACAATCGGACGTGCGTTGTTGCAAGAAAATGCTTGGCTTGTCTGGAATGGAAGGATCTGAGCAAATGTGGCTATTACGCAAATGCCTCCCACCTGGATCTGTTTAAGATTACAGCTATAAATCAACCGCAGCGCTGACCGCTGAATCTTCAGAGATTCACATAAAGCGCTGACAATAGGTTTCGACCACTGCAGGTATCTCTGCCGGACGGAGATGCCGGCCTATAAAAGGCCGCCCTGTCACGCAGAGTACCGGCCGACATTTCCGGGGGAGAGGTCATGCAACCTCAGAAACACGGTTGGTACGTGGCATGTGTGTAGCGAAAGTGCAGCCACGGGTTGATTCAATAAAACTCACCTCCTCTATGGTTATCGGAAACTATAAATGTCACAAGAAGTCATTTCATACTCCTTGGTTCATGAAACCAATATAGTTATAATTTCGTGTCCCAGCTATAGGTGGGATATTGCCAGCAACGTCGTTGCAAATCATCATTCTCAATTGGTCAGATTTAAGTCACGAAGTATCCGAAAATCCATTTGTTCGCCACCAGGCACCCCCGTGGTAGCAAAGCAATTCGCTAAGCAGTCCAATTACTTTTTTATTTAAATAAACAAAATGAACTGTCCTTGTGATAAGCGCATGCACGTCGAGGTCGTCTATATTATTTGGTTCTTTTCTCGTTTCTTTCCTCGGAAAATAGAGGAAAAAGAAGAACCGCGTTTCTTGGTGTAATTATACATTTCCACATCATCGTACCGGTTAATATGATTCCTTGGTTCACCTCATGCACTCTGTGATTACTTGCTCTACAGCAGTTAAAGTTGCACCATTTGGGCCTATCACAGCACACATAGGAATATGCAGGAATGTTTGCATGTTGCTTTAGCCTACGTTTGGAAGTTATTCAGCACCTACACGACGATGTCTGCACGGAGTACAGTGGCGGATAGATGAGCGCGCTGTTGACGACCAGTACTGGGAACATCACAGCTTTAGACTGTATTGCTCGCCTTACCTCTCAATACCCATATTTAACTACTTTCTAGCTTCATGTCCTAGTCGGACGATAACGAGGTACTTCCGTAAATCCGCAAACAAAAGCACCAAATTCCCTTCACCAATTCCCTCAATTGCAATAAAAATCTAAATTATTGTTTGACTTGACTGTGTAAGCAAATGCGAGACGTAATCAGGGTCGGGTAATTTTCTCCAGCCACGCCACATGTTCGTTACATTGCACAATCTATCCGTGCACGAGTGAGGTTTGGGCGAACTGCAGGAACGACCGGAGTAACACCCACAATAAGTTTCAGTGTACCAAACAGATCCCGCCAGTTCTGGGCAGAAGCTCAACTCGAGTCTCGTCAAAAGAGAGTCAAGACTCGAGTCTCGAGTCTCGTCAACTCGAGTCTCGTCAAGGAACTCGAGTCTCGTCAAGAGAGCACGAAGAGAGAAAAAGCAGGACAGCCATTGGACATTTTACTGCAGGAATCAAACGCCAGCAGCCGGCGAGGTGGACGGCCATATTTTGTGGAGCATCCAACACGGTAAAGTTAAATGCCACCAGTCAGACACCAACCCCAAACTTGCGATTTACGTCAGAGTACCGACACGAAAAGGTTATTGGGTGGCACACTATGTTTTTTGTTCCTGCTTTCTATGCATCATCGTAGTGTAATTTGAGCATTGCAAATATGTATGGGAATCCACCCAATCAACAGCCATGATGCAGGCGCTCATGACCAGATACTTTACTACGTTACTACAAAAACACCAAAACGAGAAACGTCATGACCAACTCATTCAGCAATAAGTATAGACCAGAGCCGAAAAAACATCAATTGCAAATATGAGCATGACTGCACAAGCAGACACTGTTGGTCATGCAACGCTGCTGTTGTTACATCGGATAGAATATGACTGAAACGGGCGCGACTTATTCCAAATCTAGAACCATAGCATAATTGTTCTCGTCCGGATGGGATCACCTATGTAATTATGCATATGTATATAAATATATATATATATATATATATATATATATATATATATATATATATATATATATATATATATATAATACATATATATATATACATATATACATAGATTCGATACATTATATACATACATAGATGCGAAATAGGAGCTTTTAGAAAGGTCCAACCGTTATGTTTATTTGGTCTTGTTTGTTGTATTGCTGGCATTGCAGTCTTCATTTTATCATTGGCGTGCGTCAGGAATAGCTTAGCAATTAGGCTGAGGGCCCTGACACCTGAATATTCTGCATAGGTATGCTGTTTGCCACCACACCTATACCTATGTAGGATATCCAGGTGCCAGGACGCCCAGTCTGACTGCCAAGCTATTTGTGACACCAATTATACATGCAATGCATTCACAATGAGTCCTACACATCTCTCCGTACCCTTGGACAAAACGCCATGCAGTTCATGGCATTTTCCGGCCGCATATGGCAACGCACCCGCGTAAGAACAGCGTCACAGATGAGCCACATTTCAAAGGCAGCAGTCAGAAGACCAGCAGTCACGAGATCAGCAGCCACGAGGTCAGCAGTGTACCGGGCGACTGACACCACAGTACTGTCGAGACCTGCAGTCACCAGGTCAACAGTGTACCGAGCGACTGACACCGCAGTACCGTCGAGACCTGCAGTCACCAGGTCAGCAGTCACGAGACCAGCAGTCACGAAACCAGCAGTCACGAGGTCAGCGGTCACGAGACCAGCAGTCACCAGGTCAGCAGTGTGCCGGTCCTCTGGCACCTCAATACCGTCGGGACCAGACGGTCGACGGCCCGTGATTGGGATTGGATATGCGGCCAGCGCCGTGTCGTGCCATGTCGGTGACGCACAGCCGGCCGGCCGTCATATCAGCAGCGCCCTACCCAGCCGGCCGCCGCATATGTGTAGCTCTCATAACAGCGGCGCCCGGCCGGCCGCCGGCCGCCCGCTCGCCGGCAGAGTGAAGGCGCATGTTGAGCCGCAGCCATCGGCGCATCGACACGTCGAACATGTGACGCCTGCATACTGGCCGGTCGGCCGCGGCCGCTGACATTCCTGCACGGCACGACTGGCCAACTGAGACCGGCACCGACTCAGACGCAGTCGCAGTCTCGGCCACTGTCGCTCCGTCCGGCCAGGACACCGTCCATGGCGGCAGGCTCACCTGACCGTGCCCGCTGCCCGCTCCACACAGCCCGCTCCACACAGCCTGCTCCACACAGCCTGCTCTTGTCAGCCTAGTAACGTCTCGACTTCCTGCGGCTAATGTCTCGAGGATTTTTATAGGTCTCGGGTCATCGGATACGAATCGAGTTGGTACAGACAAATATCAGTGTTGCTGGTGGGCATTCCAGCATCGCTCGCAATGAAGGTGCAGCCAATAGCGTGCCATTTTCTATCGAATGCTTGGGAGGAGACGGTGGTTTCACAGGCAAGCAGCTGGGAAGCTTCAGGTCTGTCCTCCAGAAAAAATAGGCACATATTTTTGTGCAGGAACTATTTGGCCTTGTATCAGCTTTGGGAGCTATAAGATTACCACGAGCCGCCCTCAACTTGATGGCAATTAGCAGGCTTTACCTGTCGTTTTGGTGTTTATTGAATTCGCACGTCTTTAATTTATCAATGCAAAAGGCATTTACGTGTGCACCACCCAGTTGTGATCTATTTTGCATTGATACGAGTAGTATGTTCCTCGCTGATGAGCAAGTGGGCAGTTCTTCAACATCTGACAAAGGCTTAGACCTAGACGGACGTTGCCTAGCCAAGTAGTGTGCATCCATGCCAGATGTAGCCAGGTACCTGCATCTGTTCCAACCACAAAACATACCGGTTCATGTACGCAATGAGCATTGCAGCTCATCCATCAACACTTGAACACTGAAGTCCTTGCAGGCTTAGACCAATAGGAGATTGGCCAAGTTGTCACTCACAGCAGTCACAGGTTGGACAAACATTACCCCGCAGTCAGCTGGTTGCTATCTCAGCTCAGAAACATTACAAGCGGTTGGAATTGATACGGTTACATTCTCTGTTACGGCTGACCCCTTCCTGCACTCTCAAGCTCGTGACACTTGCTACAAGGGCAGCACAGTGGTGTCATAGTGAAGTTGTCCATCTCTTTGATTGGGATTGATATTATCCAATATTCGATAAATTTGCTCCAAAGTTAAATAATTTAACGTGGCCCTCTATGGGCTAATCTAATGAATGGGTTAATGTATTTTCGTTAACATTGGTCTCACCATAAAGTATTTAAGCTGCACCATTGAGTAATGTATAATAGCACATGCCGTGTTAAGTATTGTATCTATCAGCATAATTGCAGGACTTTAAAAAGCTCTCACTCGCGCAGGTGGCCACGTGGCCAGCTCTCGCGCAGGTGGCCACGTGGCCAGGTCTCGCGCAGGTGGCCACGTGGCCAGCTCTCGCGCAGGTGGCCACGTGGCCAGCTTGTGCACTTCTGAAGCGGAGTGAGCACTGGTTTGGCACCTCGCCCTAAATGTTCGGGCCTTTGACGGCCACCAAATAGTCAGCCCACACTTGATAAATAACTGCACTGGGGGAGTGGAGAGCCTTCGTAGGTCTACAGCGGCGCAAAACATGTGGCCACTGACATTGATGGAGCTGCTGCACGCCACCTATCACCTAGGTTTACTTCACTTTTACTTCTAATTCTTTCTCGGAAGGATTGTAGTTATATTCGTGTTCACAAGATATGACAACAAATCATTGAACACAATTAATATTCATCAGTTATCTAGATCGTTCTGTGATTGGTCGTGACGTCACGCTTCAACACCGGCCGGGAACGACAGCGGACGGGTGCAGTGAATTGGCATTTGTTGGTACACTGAGGGCATGGCAATGGCAGATGGAGTGGGGCATCGTTATTCTTGCATCGTACCAATGTGCAAAAACGCCACAAACACTACGCCCGAAAAGGCTTTCATTAGTCTTCCTAACAACTGCAAGAAAAATATAATATTGAGCGACCCAGCCGGCAGGGCGGCCCTTTCCCAACCGTTAGTAGTACGGTATGCTGCGAGGATCATCTTAATGTAAGTTTTCAGCCTTCATTATTACCAGTTTCCTTCACTAGTTATTATACTCACCGAGCGCAGAGACGCTTATGTCCACTGGCCACCGCTATATTGCTCTGCTAGAGTGATTGGGGACTGTAAAACTGTGGAATCATGGGGATTGTAATAATGGATGCAGCTAGTATTGCAATGGGAAAGGTTGATTTATTTATTTCATTGACAGTGCAGACAATGCTTTCATTAGAAGGTGGGAGCTTAGCATTCTCTCTGCCTTAGGCTCCAGTACAATGTCAATCTGGGCCTTTTTTATTTGGATTGCTCACTGTGCTGCCCAACCCTCTCCATGAACGCATCCGATGCAAGTTGCACCAATATATACTCGGAATCGATTTCCGAAGAAGAATCGATGCACTAAGCCTGAAGCCAGTCGGTGTTTGGAAGTTCCCTGGTTTTTGATAAGGAGGTGCAGTGGTATACTCCTGTATAGGTGTTTGGTAGTTCCCTGGTTTTTGATAAGGAGGTGCAGTGGTATGCTCCTGTACAGGTGTTTGGTAGTATTGGGCAGGTGAGCCAATCACAGTGGCGCTACAAACGTGCACAGGTCAAACAAGCCGTTCACTTTACATCGGACATGGAAAACCCAGTCGTTCTCACAATGAAATAAAATTGCTATAGGAATGATACAAATAAAAAACAAGCGAATAGGTAAGGCCAATATTGGCTTTTTCATCCTTTACAAAATGCAGAATTCGTGCCGCATTACACTCAGCTAGTAAAGCTTCTTAGTGGCTGGGACTTCAAATGCAGCTGTGAGATTTACTGGACGCCGACAAAGCACAAATATCACATATTTATATAAAGAGATGCCGAAGCTGTGTGTTGTGTTGTGGGAAACAGCCTCGAATATTGTCCCACTTGTCTTGACGCGCGTGCTGAATATGTGCCAGGCTTTCGGATGAATAGTAGGATTCTTAGGTAAGATTCTGATCCAACATACAACATGCAAAATAGGCGGGCTGATACATATTGGTAGGTGCAAGAACATGTCGCTATCTGGACATGCAAAATCGGCGAGCTGATGCATGTTGGCAGATGCTGGAACGGGTCGCTATCTGGACTCAATTACCACGAAACCGTGAGACACATGAAACATAATGGACATAGCTTCGCCAGTTGCGAAACATTTCATGAGGCCCCGCTGGTGCTTGCCCCACACCTCATATAACGCACGACCTCCCTGAGCTGTACATGGCAGGGGCATTGCCAGATGATACAACTTGATATGAGAGGGTCGACGTCGGCGACAAAGCTCAGGAACCCTAGCTGTAAAAACTGCCAGCGCAATTCAATGTTGCTTCGGCTTGTTCAACACCACATCGTCGATTCTTCCTGTCCCTCTTTGGAGGCTTAAACACGTCTTGCTTCATACATTATGCGGTAGGGTAAGCACAGCTGAAGGTGGTATGCTTTGTAGGCTGCAAATTGTGTGCAAAATTGTTCGGGAAATGAACAGGACAAGAGATGACTGTCACCAGAGAGGTATGCAATTTATATGAAAAAAGTAATCACATAGTATGCACCCAACTTGGACAGCTCTGCACCGCTGATGTTCATTTGTATTTACACGCATTTCAACAGCTTCACTATATTCTGCAATGCTATTGATTTACTTTGTGTTTTATGCTGCCATTTCATCTGCTATTCGGATGTAATTCCATTAGTGAACAAAAAGTCAGATGGAAGATGAAAGCAGAATGTAAACAAGCTTTTAGTATGGGCCAATGGTGGCAATGCGGACGCACGTAATGACGGAGACGTGAGCTACCTGCGACCTCGCCCACCCCGCACACCACGGCCGGACCCCGGCCGGCCACTGACCGACCGCCGGCTGCCGCCGTGGTAGTCGGGCTAACCGCCGCGAGAGGCGCCACCTACGAGGTGCTCCTCTCGCGTGCACATGAGCGGAGACGTCACCACCGCTCCGTCGGTGAACATGGCCCTCGATCCACCTGGTACCCGACTCTGGTTATAGACCTCAAGTAAATTTTATCCCAGGTAGTGGGTTAGACACGTGGAAACCACAGACCACGCGCCAGTGTGTGACCCTTACAGGTGGTGCCATCGGTGGGCAGGCACCACCACCCTGGCGGCGAGTGACCCTTACAGGCAGGGCTCTTCCAGCCATAACTGGGGAGCAACAGGCTCTTCCAGCCGTAAGTGTAGAGCAATAGTGCCTGGTCAGTTATCAGATCATGCCGGTGGGTTATCCCCTGTTTAGAGTCCGACCTCCTGTTATCGTCTGACGTTTGGGAGTCCATCCTTCTGTTATCGTCTGACGTTTGGAGTTCGACATCCTGTCATCGTCTGACGTTTCGCAACCATTGCCAGGAGCTTTGTGCTCATGTAGTTACAACTGGGTCACCCAAAGAGTGCAGAGTATGCACAAAGCTGCATTTCGTGGGAAGAAACAGTACACAATTGTCCAAACGATGGTCACGGATCAGATGAGAAAAAAATGATGAAGAGGAATTAATTCCAGATTCAGTAGCGCAGCCAGGATTTTCCTGAGGGCGGCGACGAAAAAAAAACCGTGATGGTACAGATAAATCTTTCGGCGCGCGAAGGGCGCCGAAAATTTATGGTTATGCATGGTGGACATCTCGAAATGTATTGTTTGATCCTGAGTATTTTTGTTTGCTAAGGGGGGGGGCGGCATCCCCCTGGCAACGCTTCTGCCTATATTATATAATCATGATCTCCGTGACCATCAGAAGTGATATTGTCACCACCAGAGGGCACTTGCGGTGCTTGAATGATACCGTGATGACAGAGTTGTATGACTGCAGAGGGAGCATGTGAGATTGTCGGAGGATCTGGTTGGTGCCCAGTAGGTAAGGTTGCAACAGCTAGGTAGTTACCTAGAGACACTTGTTCTGTTTAGATGAAGTTTGGAATTGGGGTTTGTCTTAGCATTATTGACTTACGGTTTTTTACTTCATTATCATTATTACTATGCTTATTGACATTATTGACTCATTTCCTTGGTTTCAGACCAGCATCGGTTGGGCTTCGATCTCCGGCGTAATGATTTGTCTGGTCTGTATCGAAGTGCTGATAAAGGTATGATAACTGAGCATGTTGAGTTAAATGCGCCGATCTTACGCGATGACGACGCACCACGCTCTGACTACACGTCAATGGCTTCAAGTGTTCCCTCCACTGTGAACTTCAAGTGCTCCCTCAATGTGAACATGTATGTAAGTAGCTGTCGCACCCTCCGCCTCGTCCCACGCTTCTCTGGGTCCGTGCATGAAGAGCGTTTGCCATCGAATGAGACGGCAGTCCACCGTCATACCATGACGCTTTCTCACTGCCAGCTATTCCGACACCCCCGTATTCCTCGCATACTGTCCGTGATGGATGGATGCGCTGACGGGGAACAAAGACGACCATAATTGTCGTCTGGCGGCTGGTCCCCAGAAAAACTCCCTCTCGATGTGTTTGAATATTAAACCTATCGAACATGCGACAGATTGTATCTGGGTCGCACCAGTACCGCAGCTTCAGGCTGCTGGAAGGCCCCAGCGTCGGAGCAACGAGCCGCAGCTGTTTTGTTAGCGATGCCTCCACACGATTAGCACATGTCATTCATCCGAGAACGCAACGAAAACAAACGTCCCACCACGAGCGCGGACCATACTCAAATTGCGTGTCCTACACATGTTATAATTGGATAGATGGAATTGATCTGGTCCGAAAACAAGGTAAAAAGCGTGATGACAGAGTAGATACGCCACTATCTGGCCTCATGATGTCGGCCTGTTTTTCGGGCGGCCGCCGACCGGCCGTGGCCGACATCAGACGGACGGCCGGCGGCTGTGGCTGACACGCAGACAGTCCGGGCGCACACCACAGCGAACGCTGCGTCACTGCGCGCGCGGGATCTGACTGGGCCCGACGACACCTCAAGCCCGCGCAGTTTCTCCCCAAACCGGGGCCGGCCCGGCCGCCGCGTGGAATCCATAACGGCATAATCATTATGTAAATTCGTCGGCAACTTGGACCATCCCTAATTACTCTGTGGGCGGTGCGGGGCGTGCGTTACATGACAGCTTACCGGATCGGCCGCTGGCGGCGCTGCTGAGCCGCCGGCGGCGGTCAGTCGCCCGGCCGCCGCCCCACGTCGTCAGCGATCTGGGGCTGCTCGCGCAGAGATGAACAGTTTGTGGGAACTTTGAACGAATAATATACACATCTGGTTTCCTACCAATATATTATGTTTCGGTTATCCACTTTTGGCGATCAATTTATTTAAATCGTCCGTGTTAGGCAGCTGACTCCTCGGTCCTGCCTGATGTTTGGAGGTTGACATTGTGATAATGGCAACGGAAAGCCATAATGCGCACTCTTTTTTCCGGATTGCAAAAAAGGTGTAATTAGTAGATTTCAAGCAAACCAATATTCGTCATGACTATTCCGTATTGAAATTAAATTAAATGCGGTATTTCAGCGACAGGATAACTTCCAGCGTCGTAACAGGGCAGTGAGACCATCACAGTTTGATCAGGTAAAGCGGTTTAATTAATAATTGCATGCGTATGTCTTCAACATTACTTCCGAAGCCGATGTGAACTATAACTATACTGAAGCATATTCTCAACATTGTTAGGGTTTTCTGCTTCCATGAGCCGTAAAAAGCCCTCTGCAAGATTCAACCGTGGTCTTCGTGTGTTGGAAAGTGGCTTTCCTGACCGGGTATGGATTTTTTTAAGGACAGAACGAAGTAATTCATTTCTACTGACGGGAGAAAGCTTTACATATGCCTGGACACCGGAGGGGATTTTCGGAATCTTTTGCCTGGAGGCATTACCCGGCCATGGTCTGCTCTCGGTGCCTCATGGCGGCTCTGACAGGCCCTGACAAACTGGCTCTGACAAGCCGGCTTTCGGCTGAGATTACCCATTTTGCCTTCGTAGGGATCGCTTTTACACGTTATCGTTTGGTGAATGTATTCATATTTTCCACCAAGATGTGAATACAAAATGTCCACCCCGGTGCGTGGCCTTGTAACTTTTTGTCACCACTGTGCTTGTTAGCGCCGGATACAAAAACAGGCGGCTCCTGATGGCGCCAAAAGACATGGCGCCAATAGAAACGGAGCAAACAAGTCACATCACACAGGGAATCAGCGAAATTCCCGTGCGGGTATCGTGGATGCCTCTGGAAAAGTCTGCGAATGCTGCCGTAGCGTACGCCTGTGTACGCCGGGTCAAACCTGTGGGTACTCTGGAGTCAAACCTGGAGTCAACGCCGGGTCAAACCTGTGGGTACTCTGGAGTCAAACCTGGAGTCAACGCCGGGTCAAACCTGTGGGTACTCTGGAGTCAAACCTGGAGTCAACGCCGGGTCAAACCTGTGGGTACTCTGGAGTCAAACCTGGAGTCAACGCCGGGTCAAACCTGTGGGTACTCTGGAGTCAAACCTGGAGTCAACGCCGGGTCAAACCTGTGGGTACTCTGGAGTCAAACCTGGAGTCAACGCCGGGTCAAACCCGGAGCGGATAAGGACGAAAATGGCCAGTGGGTTGTCATCTCTCGGTTTTACTCAGCCGCAGCATCGCCATTGGCAGATCTCCACACGGAAAATCCGTCCCAGACGGCTACCCACAACTGAGACCCTACCCCCAGACCACGACCCACACCCGAGACCCCGTCCCGGACCATGACCAGCATCTCTCCCTCAGCCGCTCGACAACCTGTCGACAGGCGCTCATGACGTCCATGATGCTCGAGTCTTGAGCCCGTCCGCACGGTGCTATATAAATTGAAATGGCCTATAATTTAGTGGTCAGGCGGGCCGGTATTGGTGGGGAGAGCCATTATCCACCATAGACGAGCCGGCTGCCACCGAGCATCGATTGATTAATGAAGTGCTTACTGCAAGCAGAGAGCGCCGCTGGATTAGCTCGGCGGTCAGTCAGCAAAAAGTGAGCCACACCGCGATCGGGTCTGCTAGCTGGGACGGGCTGGAGCGGACGGATGGCTGGCAGCGGGCCTCCCGCCGGCCGGGTCAGCCAGCTGGGACGGGCCGGATCAGCCAGCTGGGACGGGCCGGGTCAGCCAGCTGGGACGGGTCGGTTCAGCCAGCTGGGACGGGTCGGAGCAGACCGATGGGACGGGCCGGGTCAGCCAGCTGGGACGGGTCGGAGCAGACCGATGGGACGGGCCGGGTCAGCCAGCTGGGACGGGTCGGAGCAGACCGATGGGACGGGCCGGGTCAGCCAGCTGGGACGGGTCGGAGCAGACCGATGGGACGGGCCGGGTCAGCCAGCTGGGACGGGTCGGAGCAGACCGATGGGACGGGCCGGGTCAGCCAGCTGGGGCGGGTCAGAACAGACCGTTGGGACGGGTAGGAGCAGACCGATGGGACGGGTCAGAACAGACCGATGGGACGGGTAGGAGCAGACCAATGGGACGGGTCAGAACAGACCGATGGGACGGGTAGGAGCAGACCGATGGGACGGGTCAGAACAGACCGATGGGACGGGCCGGGTCAGCCAGCTGGCACGGGCCGGAGCAGACTAATGGCTGGCGGCGGGCCTGCCGCCGAACGTTTGGCTTCGGCAAACGTGCTGACAATGCTCTTGGAGTTCCCGCTCCGGACTGACGAGTGTGGTTACCGCAAGGTAAACAATGTGGTCACCGCAAGGTAACCATATTCTCATCTGACTTTCCACGAGATCAGACCATTGCCACATTGTGGCAATGGTCTGGTCATACTGACCCAGTATGTATTGAGCTGGTCTGGCTGGACCCAACTGACTTTGTCACACCACTGCGCGACTGTGACTGACCGTTCAGACGGGCCCGACTGTGACTGATCGGTCAGACGGGCCCGACTGTGACTGATCGGTCAGACGGACCCGACTGTGACTGACCGTTCAGACGGGCCCGACTCTGACTGACCGTTCAGACGGGCCCGACTATGACTGACCATTCAGACGGGCCAGACTGTGACTGACCGTTCAGACGGGCCCGACTGTGACTGACCGTTCAGACGGGCCCGACTGTGACTGATCGGTCAGACGGGCCCGACTCTGACGGACCGTTCAGACGGGCCCGACTGTGACTGACCGTTCAGACGGGCCCGACTGTGACTGATCGGTCAGACGTTCAGACGGGCCCGACTGATCGTAGACGGACCCACTCTGATCGGTCAGACGGGCCCGACTCTGACTGATCGGTCAGACGGGTCAGGCTGTGACTGATCGGTCAGACGGGCCCGACTCTGACTGACCGTTCAGACGGGTCAGGCTGTGACTGATCGGTCAGACGGGCCCGACTGTGACTGACCGTTCAGACGGGCCCGACTATGACTGACCGTTCAGACGGGCCAGGCTGTGACTGATCGGTCAGACGGGCCCGACAATGACCAACATTTATGCTGACGCAGTCGATGCGACCATATTAACAGGTGGGTAGTATGCATAATATACCTAATTTTCCGATTAAAAGAATTGGCACGTGAAAGCCCATATATATTTAATAGATTTTCCCACAGAGAGGTAATTTGTCTGAGATCATTCTGTGGACCTTATGATCGCATTGTCCAAGATCATTCCGTGGTCCTTATGACTCCATTGTGTACGATCATTATGTGGTCCTCATGGCCGCATTGTCTACGATCATTATGTGGTCCTCATGGCCGCATTGTCTACGATCATTATGTTGTCCTCATGACCGCATTGATTAAGATCATTATGTGGTCCCTATAACCGCTCGAATAAGCACGTGATTTGGACATGATCGCGAACTTTGTTGTACAAATATCACTTATGGCAAGACAAGCATTGTTCAACATGCTCAGTCTCATGGCATATCTATTATCTGGGTCTACTGTGAATGCGATTCTATTATCTGGCATATCTATTATCTGGGTCTACTGTGAATGCGATTCTCACCAGACTGCAGACCAGTGGGAATGTGAATCACGTTGGCCAAGGAAGGATATCAAAGCAAATGTCCCCTCGTCTTCGTGAGCAGGTGTTGCGCGCCGCCGCGGACAAGATCGGGATCTTCCAACGTCTTCTTGCTAGAAAACTCGGGATCTCCCAATCTTACGTCCGGGTAATCCTACAAGACACAGGAATCAAATACCGGAGGGAAACGAAAGCACCGGAAGTGACTAAAGCTCAGGCAAAAGCCGAGAAACCTAGACTGCGCCGGCTATCACGCGGTCCGAAGAGGAGCAGCGTAAATATGGAGGTGCTGATAGACGTGTCCTACTGCACCTACACTGGCAGTTAAAAGTCTTCCAATTCCAACTTCTGCACCTCAGCTGATGGATATATCCCTACTCGTATCCAGTTCCGGCCGGAAGGCAGGTTCCCACGCACATTTCTCGTCTGGCTTGCCACGAGCCCAAGGGGGTTAACTCGGCCAGTAATCCTACTCAGCAAAAATAATATGGAAGGCCAAGTATGCTACCAACAGTGTCTGCAGGATGTTCTGTTGCTGTTTGTGGCTGAACAGTATCCAAATCTCATCGTACCGTTGTGGCCAGACCTAGTCGACGCTCATTGCGCCAGAGAATTCCTGAAACTTGTGGAGAAGGCAGGAGCGCCGGTGGTGGCACGTGTGATGAATCAACCTCGTGCCCCACCACACCGCCAGTTTCGGCCTATCCATGATCTGTGGGTGATCTTAAGGTCACACGGAACTCCGGCAAGGTCAGATGATAGCGTCATTGTCGAATGGTTTCGGTCAGTGTACTGTAGACGTTTGGTTTCTGGGCGTCGTTGGTGGCTATGTTTGTTGGGATGATAACGTCATTGTCGAATGGTTTCGATCAGTGTACCGTGGACGTTTGGTTTCTGGGCGTCGTTGGTGGCTATGTTTGTTGGGATGATAACGTCATTATTGGATGGTTTCGGTCAGTGTACGGTAGACGTTTGGTTTCTGCATGTCGTTCGTGGCTATGTTTATTGCGATGATTCAAACCACTGACACCACTTAAATGCCATTACATGCGGCTTGCTTGCTTCAGTTTTGTAAGAACATACGAATGATCTAAGGAAACTACAACCTTACGAACACCGTAGGCAGAGGAGCAGCCAGGGGGCCCGCTCCCTGGCTCCTTGGTCGTTGGGCTACTCCAATGACATCCAGCTTCCTCGTGTGCCCAGGTGCAGGTGTGGATATCATTCTGAATGCGACAGGCACACCAGTCGGAGACTGTCAAAGGACGGCGCGCCTGGGGCGATTGTGTGCGCACTGAACTCTTCGGTGTCGCTGCGCCTGCGACGATTGTGTGTGGACTGAACTCTCCGATGCCGCTGCGCCTGAGGCGATTGTGTGTGGACTGAACTCTCCGGCACCCGTACCGGTGTGCACGTGTGGGCGGCTGTGTCGCCGGCGGCGATGCTGGCGCGCCTGTGACGTGCATTTCAATGGCGTCCCGGCTGGCTGCGTATGCGGCGTGGAGGTGGTGGTGTCCGGAGCATGCGCGCTGTGTAGCGGGCCGAGCGGGGCCGGGCAGGTCGGCGGCGACTCCAACACGACCGGCCGACGCATGGACACGGCAGCCGAAAATCTGGCCAGCTGCCGGTCCGCTCCGGTGCCGTGCCGACACCTCCGTCTCCCGTGGGCCGGCGCCGTGCCGACACCTCCGTCTCCCGTGGGCCGGCGCCGCGCCGACACCTCCGTCACCCGTGGGCCGGCCCCGCGCCGACACCTCCGTCACCCGTGGGCCGGCCCCGCGCCGACACCTCCGTCACCCGTGGGCCGGCGCCGCGCCGACACCTCCGTCTCCCGTGGGCCGGCGCCGCGCCGACACCTCCGTATCCCGTGGGCCGGCGCTGCGCAGACCTCAGACACCGCTCCGCACCTTGCAGTCGTGTCCGAGAGATTCCGCCGCCTGCGGCCCACCTGCGTGACGGACGCGCGACGCTGAACGACTGTGGCGGAGACGAATGCGCAGCGGCCGACTGTGGGGTCGGCTCCGGCCGACTGCGGGGTCGGCTCCGACCGACTGCGGGGTCGGCTCCCACCGACTGCGGGGTCGGCTCCGACCGACTGCCGTCGATCGGCTCCGGCCGACTGTGGGGTCGGCTCCGGCCTTCGGACCGCGTGGTCCGTCGAGTGGTCCGTCGAGTGGTCCGTCGAGTGGTCCGTCGAGTGGTCCGTCGAGTGGTCCGTCGAGTGGTCCGAGTCGTGTGGCACTCCACGTGCCGCCAACAAAGTGCAGCAGCCGCTTCGTCCATCGACCAACAGCTTGCGGCCGGTCGGGGTCGGGGTCCGGGTTGAGGGCGAGGTTGAGGTTGAGGTCAAGGTCGGGGTCAGGGTCGAGGTCAGCAGGAGAGCGAAGGACTTGTTGAGCGAAGGAGAGCGAAGCGAGCGAGGTCAAGTTGCTGTCCGTAATTGCCAGGCGGCTACCCCTCCCCTCCTCCTCCCCCGGCCAGTCGTGTCACGGTGGGAAGCCGACCATTGCTGCTACCGATTTCAAACTGATGTCAGGCGGAGACCAGCTGTTACGGCTCGCCAGTCGCCCATGGGCCACAGTTGTCTCGGCCGCCCAAGGGGTGGGCTACACTCACCGGGAACCCACGGGCCGCCCGTCAGTCGCCCCTGGGCTGCAGTTGTCTTGGCCGCCCCAGGAGCGGGCTGCCATCACCAGGAGCCCACTGCGACGCTGAGCACCTGACACCACCTGGATGACCTGTGCTTGGAGAACTCGGCAGAGGAGCCACGCTTGCTGGAGTGACGGAGGGGAGAGGAGGTGTTGGTGGGGAGGCGGAGGGGAGAGGAGGTGTTGGTGGGGGAGGCGGAGGGGAGAGGAGGTGTTGGTGGGGGGGCGGGAGGGGAGGGGAGGTGTTGGTGGGGAGGTGTTGGGGGGGAGGTGTTGGTGGGGAGGTGTTGGTGGGGAGACGGAGGAGAGAGAAGGTGTTGGTGGGGAGGCGGAGGGGAGGAGGTGTTGATGGGCAGGCGGAGGGGAGGGTGGGGAGGTGTTGGTGGGGAGGTGTTGGTGGGGAGGTGTTGGTGGGGAGGTGTTGGTGGGGAGGTGTTGGTGGGGAGGTGTTGGTGGGGAGGTGTTGGTGGGGAGGTGTTGGTGGGGAGGTGTTGGTGGGGAGGTGTTGGTGGGGAGGTGTTGGTGGGGAGGTGTTGATGGGGAGGTGTTGGTGGGGGAGGTGTTGGTGGGGAGGTGTTGGTGGGGAGGTGTTGGTGGGGGAGGTGTTGGTGGGGTGGTGTTGGTGGGGAGGTGTTGGTGGGGGAGGTGTTGGTGGGGAGGTGTTGGTGGGGAGGCGGTGGGGAGAGGAGGTGTTGGTAGGGAGGTGTTGGTGGGGAGGTGTTGGTGGGGAGGCGGAGGGGAGAGGAGGTGTTGGTGGGGAGGTGTTGGTGGGGAGGTGTTGGTGGGGAGGTGTTGGTGGGGAGGCGGAAGGGAGAGGTGGTGTTGGTGGGGAGGTGTTGGTGGGGAGGTGTTGGTGGGGAGGCGGAAGGGAGAGGAGGTGTTGGTGGGGTCGGCGCGGAAGAGCTGCAGTTAGACAGTGATGGCAGGTGAGTAACAGCGCCGGCTGGGAAATGCCGTGGGTGCATGGCGAGGACTGGTGTTGATACGAAGGTCAATGCATTCTAGGGTGTAACTCGAGCTTGCGGTACTTCAGCAGTCGAATGTTCGGTTCAGCACTTTACTAATTACATATTTAGCATGAGATGCGACCATACGCTTGGAGTTATCAGTTTTAGTATTGCTCTTCAGCCGAACCCAAAATATATATTTGAAGTTTTCTCATAAACTGCAGATCTTTGTGTCCAGGATAAATTGGACCGATGTAGCCGATAAAGCTGGCCGTGTATTAAGAGGTAAAACATATCGAATTGACCTCGTGCAAACAGTTCTGACCTTGGGCGCCAAATGACCAAACAGTCAACGCGCCCCAAAGTTCATATAAACAAGTAATTGTCAATAGTCGAAGATAGTGGTTACCGAAAGTGGAGTATGCACCCCACTCCACCGTCAGGATCGCCGTGGTACCCACCAGGAAGTACACACCCCACACCACCGTCAGGACCGCCGTGGTACCCACCAGGGAGTACACACCCCACACCACCGTCAGGACCGCATCCCCTCACCACCACCATAACGGCCGCACCCCCACCACCATAACGGCCGCACCCCACCACCGCAATAACGACCGGACCCATCACAACCATAAAGTCCGCACCCCCACCACCGTTATAATGACCGGGCCCACCACCACCATAACGGCCGCACCCCAACACGGTCATAACGGCAGCACCCCCAACACGGTCATTACGACCGCATCCCACTACAGCCATAACGACCGCGTCCCCACCACCATAACGGCCGAACCCCACCTACCCTCCCACCCCATCCAACCACCGTCATAGTGGCCGATGGCACTCCTGAAATATAAGACTGGCAGTTGGCCGGCACCTGAGGGCCGACTGTGGGCTGAGTGTGATTGTGGACGAATCCATCTGAGGGCCGACTGTGTGCTGAGTGTGATTGTTGACGAGTCCAGCTGAGGGCCGACTGTGGGCTGAGGGTGACTGTGGGCTGAGGGTGATTGTGGACGAGTCCATCTGAGGGCCAACTGTGGGCTGAGGGTGATTGTGGACGAGTCCATCTGAGGGCCGACTGTGGGCTGAGGGTGATTGTGGACGAGTCCACCTGAGGGCTGAGGGTGATTGTGGACGAGTCCATCTGAGGGCCGACTGTGGGCTGAGGATGACTGTAGACGAGTCCACCTGAGGGCAGACCGAGGGCGGCAGCTGCCAGGAGACCGGCAGCCACCTTGCTGCCGGGAGAACACCAGGCGCACCGTGTGGATTGAATTGACAGGCAAGCACGTGCGGACCAGTGGCAGAGGGACGCTGGAGAGAGGCCGGGAGGCCGGGCCAAAGGCCAAGTGGAGATATCACCGTCTATCAACACGACACAGCCGAACGGCAGAGGCCCGCCCTTCCCGTGTTGTCACTGGTCGGTCAACGGCCAGCACGGCTATGGAAATAAGGAAATCGAGTCAGACTTCACGCTGGAATAACAGAAAGTGACCGCCCAAGTGGAAAGACAACCATGGCACCGTGCGAGAAGAACCACTCGTGTGGCCTTCACACCAGGACGTTCGGGTCGCCGCCGAGAGAGAGAGAGAGAGAGAGAGAGAGAGAGAGAGAGAGAGAGAGAGAGAGAGAGAGAGAGAGAGAGAGAGAGAGAGAGAGAGCGAAGAGCGAGAGAGCGAAAGAGAAAGAAAGAGAGAAAAAAAAAAAAAAAAAAAAATATATATATATATATATATATATATATATATATATATATATATATATATATATATATATATATATATATATATATATATATATATATATATATATATATATATATATATATATATATATATATATATATATATATATATATATATATATATATATATATATATATATATATATATATATATATATATATATATATATATATATATATATATATATATATATATATATATATATATATATATATATATATATATATATATATATATATATATATATATATATATATATATATATATATATATATATATATATATATATATATATATATATATATATATATATATATATATATATATATATATATATATATATATATATATATATATATATATATATATATATATATATATATATATATATATATATATATATATATATATATATATATATATATATATATATATATATATATATATATATATATATATATATATATATATATATATATATATATATATATATATATATATATATATATATATATATATATATATATATATATATATATATATATATATATATATATATATATATATATATATATATATATATATATATATATATATATATATATATATATATATATATATATATATATATATATATATATATATATATATATATATATATATATATATATATAAAGAGAGAGAGAGAGAGAGAGAGAGAGAGAGAGAGAGAGAGAGAGAGAGAGAGAGAGAGAGAGAGAGAGAGAGAGAGAGAGAGAGAGAGAGAGAGAGAGAGAGAGAGAGAGAGAGAGACTGCTGAGTTTGTTGAAGTGTTGGCAAATATTGCGTATTTCTGCAAGGGGAGGATGCCTTGCACATACCTTGACGTGATGTCGTATGACTTGCAGCGTTTGGGCTTACACGTGTGCCACGTAAATTCAGAGAATATATGGCTAGGATGGCATTCGATGTCATGATAAGTAGTGTTTCAGTGATACAAGTAAATAGTACCTTGGCTATGTTCAGTTGGCTTTAACCAATCACAGAATGCCTATATATTCCGAATGCACCACGTCATCAGTCTTCAGTAGGTAGCCAAAAGCAGCATCTTAATAGAGATTCAAGCATTCATTCGTCAGTAGGCTCTCAAAGCTTTCTAACAGTATCTACTTAGCAAACACAAACACGGAATAATCGAAGACTGTCGCGTCATGAGGCCTGTGCCGACCGCTCTGCCGACCACCCCACCGACCGCTCTACCGACCACCCCACCGACCGCTCTGCCGACCGCTCTACCGACCACCCCACCGACCGCTCTGCCGACCGCTCTACCGACCACCCCACCGGCAGCTCTGCCGACCGCTCCGCCGTTTCTCGACGGAATCATCAGCCGGCGACAAGAACAATCGGCACCTTCCGGCCCGCTCCGAGCGGCGGCCGACCGGTCCCCGGCGGGACAGAGAAGCGACCATGACCGGTCCCCGGCGGGACACAGAAGTGGTGCCGAACAGTCCCCGGCGGGACAGAGAAGAGGCGGCCGACCGGTCCCCGGCGGGACACAGAAGAGGCGGCCGACCGGTCCCCGGCGGGACACAGAAGCGGCTCCGACCGGTCCCCGGTGGGACAGAGAAGCGGCGGCTCTCGGCGGGACACAGAAGCGGCCCCGACCGGTCCCCGGTGGGACACAGAAGCGGCTCCGATCGGTCCCCGGTGGGACACAGAAGAGGCGGCCGACCGGTCCCCGGCGGAACACAGAAGAGGCGCCGACCGGTCCCCGGCGGGACACAGAAGAGGCGGCCGGATGTACCGACCCGATGTGATCCATCGCGCCGTCTCCCTTTCTCTGTCGGTGCTGTGAAAGGCCGCCTGGGCAGGGGACCGGCTCCGGTCGGCTCCGGTCGGCGACAGGCGGCGACAGGCGGTGGCCCCTTCCACCGAGAGCACCGCTCGTCAGCTGAATGCTAAGCGACGCGGCGAGGATGGTTAGCCGCTGCCAGCTGGTTAGGCCCGTCAGAACTGGCGCAATCACGCACAACCGTGACCATTGGGGTGCCCATTGGGGCAGAGGGCTCAGACAGTTCGCAACCTAAACTACAATGATGCAAGTATGTTTGCATTTTCAGCAAATGTGTGGCTTCGACATTACATGTCAGCCAATACGTCACACATCATCGAGAGTCCATCCCACCCTTAGGAAACAATAGACTCGGGTGTGCTCCTACCCATGTGCTTCGGTTTGAGTAGAGGGTAGCCATGTCCTGCCCCCCCCCCCTCTCCTGCGGTGAGGAAGGGGATAGTGTCTCAATTGTGAGCTAATTATTGCCTTGCAAATCAGGTATCCCTCATACTTAATCTACCAACCTTTACGATTATTTATCTTGTGTAGTTCATCTAGTTCAGAGGAAGACTTCGTGGAATTTGCATGTCACACACACAATTAGGAGTAGTGAATAGTGACATTTAGGACAAGACGAAAGATGTATTTTTAATTTTGATATAGTTGGTACTAACGTTGAGTGAGGTGCTTTTCCTGGGCATCGCGAGTAGGGCAGTGAGCGGGTCAAGTTGATCCGAATTGCAAAATATTGTAGCTGAGTGCAAGAAACGAGCTAAATGACCCCAGGATTGCATGCACATGATCGGGCCGTGGCAGGAATATCGTGGGCAGACAGCAGCCATGCTGTCTGGGCAGCCCATACATACATGCACTATTTTGTATTCAATTGCTACAGGAATTTCAGAAATAGCTGAACGTTATTTCGACAAATTCGAAAGTACGTGAATATTTGACATTCATGCCCAATTTTGGGTAAGGAGCCCGATTTCGGAAGTAATTCCCTCAATTTCGGCACATGCGCATTGATAAATAATGAGCTCTAGCCGGAAGTAACTGCACCCTTCGCCAAATCGGACTCATGTGTCGAATGCAGGCGTATATCACAAATATAAGCATACTATGTTGAACTGAAACCAACATGGATACCACAGTAAGTCTCAGCACTCTGTGTCTCACGGATATCCCGCTCAGTCCATGCCGCTCAGCCTTCGGCGCGGCTCAACAGCAACCTTGAGTCAGACTGACATTGACCCTGAGATACAAAGTGACGTGACGTGACGTGACGATATATCCACAAATCCTTCTCTGGACGGATATTGATGGCACTTGTGATAAAATGTTTGGTTGCAGCTGGTAAAATCAAACTGAAAGAGTAGCTGCATTTTTTTCAGTAAAGGAACGTTATGAACACAAACCCTTCACTCGAACAGATATTGTGGGCAGTTTATTATAAATATTTGTATGAAATCTATGAAAATCAAAATTAAGACACCGAGTCCATTTTTGGGTAAACGGTTTAAATACTTTAAAAATGCAGCAATAAAAACATTCAGGCTTAAATTGCGTCCAGCTTGGACAGGGAGGAGCCCATTCGGAATGGGTAGGGTCGGAAGGGGTGGGGTCGGGTCGGGTGGGGTGGGGTCAGACCGGCTCGGCTCGGCAGGATCGAGTGGGGTCGGGTGGGGTCGGGTCGGGTGGGGTCGGGTCGTGTGGGGTTGGATCGGTTGGTGTCGCTCATATTTTTGTGTCGCATACGCAAATGAGAAGACTCGCCTTAGCTTCGCCCTCGCCTGTAACACCGTAAGAAAAATTGCGCAAAGCGCATTGGCCTCATCTCTCGCCATGGTTATTTTAAAAGTATATTCGAATAGCGCAAGCGCAACTTTGGTGCAACAAGTGCCTACAGTGTCAATGAGGTGAAGGAATCTACCATAGAAAAGCAGGTACCAACCGACGAGAAATTAACACGGCACCAACGCGTGAAGCTAAGTTGCTTATTTGTCATACTTTCCGAGGTGAAAGATTGGTAAAAACAACTAATTTGTTATGGATACTGTAGGCATGCTCATCGCTTTCACAAGGAAAAAGTGTGTGCTATGCAATCACGATTGAAGTGACATTCGCTGCGTAATACTTCCCACTGCCACCCTTCAGATAGATAATGTGCTTTTGTTAAGCTTGTGGCTCCAAATTCAGCTGATTGAAGTTGCTTTAGATTGCTATTTTAGCAGGGTGATTTCAGCTGACCTAGAAACCACACGGTATACGCGAGGTCCACTTAAAAACACGACCATTAAGCCGACCATAGTTGTATCCCAACGTACGCAAGATCGATCGGGGGTGCATGGGGCTGGGACTGGGTGGTGGTATTCCCAGTCACACCGCCCGTGACTGGGCGGAGGTGCTCGCCCTCCGTCGTGTAGCGGTGACTGGACGCCGGTGTCCTGTGTCGGGCCGTGACTGGACGCCGGTGTCGGGTCGTTACTGGACGCCGGTGTCCTGTGTCGGGTCGTTACTGGACGCCGGTGTCCTGTGTCGGGCCGTGACTGGACGCCGGTGTCGGGTCGTGACTGGACGCCGGTGTCCTGTGTCGGGTCGTGACTGGACGCCGGTGTCCGGCCGTGACTGGACGCCGGTGTCCTGTGTCGGGCCGTGACTGGACGCCGGTGTCCTGTGTCGGGTCGTGACTGGACGCCGGTGTCCTGTGTCGGGCCGTGACTGGACGCCGGTGTCCTGTGTCGGGCCGTGACTGGACGCCGGTGTCCTGTGTCGGGCCGTGACTGGACGCCGGTGTCCTGTGTCTGGCCGTGACTGGACGCCGGTGTCCTGTGTCGGGCCGTGACTGGACGCCGGTGCCCGTGACTGGACGCCGGTGTCCTGTGTCGGGCCGTGACTGGACGCCGGTGTCCTGTGTCGGGCCGTGACTGGACGCCGGTGTCCTGTGTCTGGCCGTGACTGGACGCCGGTGTCCTGTGTCGGGCCGTGACTGGACGCCGGTGTCCTGTGTCGGGCCGTGACTGGACGCCGGTGTCCTGTGTCCGGCAGTGTCCGGCTGTGACTGGAGCCGCGGGCGCGGCGGGACGGCCGACTGACCTCGGCGCGCCGTGCCGCCATCAGCCCCCCTCTGCGCCCACATCGCGGCGCGGCGGTATAAATCTGCCGCGTGTCGGCCGGCCGGCCGGCGCGCCATCTGTATGCCGGCCGACCGGGCTGCGGCCGCCGCTGCACCATAAAATGCGACCGGCCAGCAACATAAGCCTACTCGCCGCCGCCGAATGGTGCGCGAAAAAGTACGAGTCGAATTTGCATCAAAATGGCTCATATTTCAGGGTGGCGGAATGCGGTTGCGATGCCCAGTGTCGGTTGGAGGCGGAGGACAGTTGTGCTGGTTCCAGCCGCCGTGTGCTGTGCTGGCTGGGTGGCCGGGGACAGTTGTGCTGGTTCCAGCCGCTGGATGGGGCAGGGAGATATTCGTCTATCTAGCGATGGCGAAATTTCACCGGCACTGTCATTCCTTAGTCGACCGTGTGGTGGCATCGCAAAGGGGAGAGAGAAAGAGAGAGAGAAAGAGAGATATATAGAGAGAGAGAGGACAGAAAGAGAGAAAGAGAGAAAAAGAGAAAGAGAGAAAAAGAGAAAAAGACAAAAAGACAAAAAGAGAAAAGGAGAAAGGGAGAAAGAGAGAGAGAGAGAGAGAGAGAGAGAGAGAGAGAGAGAGAGAGAGAGAGAGAAAGAGAGAAATAGAGAAAGAGAGAAAGAGAGAAAGGGAAAAGGTGAAAAGAGGTAAAGAGAAAAAATTAAAAGAGGTAAAGAGAAAAAGAGAAAAGAGAAAAAGAGAAAAAGAAAAAGAGAGCTAGAGTAAGAGTATCAGAAAGAGCAGGAGGAAGCGTAAGAGCAAGCATAAGAGCAAGAGCAAGAGTGAGAGTGAGAGTGAGAGAGAGAGAGAGCATGGGTCAGAGTGAGAATGAGAATGAGAGTGAGAGTGATGAGAATAAGAGTGACAATGAGAATGAGAGTGAGAATGAAAGTGAGAATGAGAGGGAGAATGAGAGGGAGAATGAGAGTCAGAATGAGAGTGAGAGTGAGAGTAATAGTGAGAGTGATAGTGAGAGTGAGTGAGAATGAGAGTGAGAATGAGAGTGAGAATGAGAGTGAGAATGAGAGTGAGAATGAGAGTGAGAATGAGAGTGAGAATGAGAGTGAGAATTAGAGTAAGAATGAGAGTGAGAATGAGAGTAAGAATGAGATTGAGAATGTGAGTGAGAATGAGAGTGAGAATGAGAGTGATAATGAGAGTGATAATGAGAGTGAGAATGAGAATGATAATGAGAATGAGAATGAGAGTGAGAATGAGAGTGAGAATGAGAGTGATAGTGAGAATGAGAGTGAGAATGAGAGTGAGAATGATAGTGAGAATGAGAGTGAGAATGAGTGAGAATGAGAGTGAGAATGAGAATAAGAATAATAGTGAGAATGATAGTGAGAATGAGAGTGAGAATGATAGTGAGAATGATATTGAGAGTGAGAATGAGAGTGATAATGAGAGTGAGAATGATAGTGAGAATGGGAGTGAGAATGACAGTGAGAATGAGAGTTAGAATGAGAGTGAGAATGATAGTGAGAATGAGAGTGAGAGTGAGAGTGAGAGTGATAATGAGAGTGAGAACGAGAGTGAGAACGATAGTGAGAACGAGAGTGAGAATGCGAATGAGAATGAGAGTGATAATGAGAGTGAGAATGAGAGTGAGAATGAGAGTGATAATGAGAGTGATAATGAGAGTGGTAATGAGAGTGAGAATGAGAGTGGTAATGAGAGTGAGAATGATCTAGTGAGAATGAGAGTGAGAGTAAGAGTGAGAGTGAGAATGAGAGTGAGAACGAGAGTGAGAACGAGAGTGAGAATGCGAATGAGAATGAGAGTGATAATGAGAGTGAGAATGAGAGTGAGAATGAGAGTGAGAATGAGAGTGAGAATGAGAGTGAGAATGAGAGTGAAAATGAGAGTGAGAATGAGAGTGATAATAAGAGTGGTAATGAGAGTGAGAATGAGAGTGGTAATGAGAGTGAGAATGATCTAGTGAGAATGAGAGTGAGAATGAGAGTGAAGTGAGAGTGAAGTGAGAGTGAGAGTGATACACATAAAATAATTTGTTCTGTGACTGATTTGTGATCAGTGGGCAATTCGATGCAATTTGATGCAATTTGACCAGATTGCAATTTGATCAACCTAATCAATGATCTGTGACTGCAGATACCGCAGCGGACCGTAACACCGACACACACCATACACGGCAGACAACACCAAGGACTGCAGTACTGCACCAGACGATAACACCGACACACAACACACACGGCAGACAACACCAAGAACTGCAGATACTGCACCAGATCGTAACACTAACACACACCACACACGGCAGACAACACCAAGGACTGCAGATACTGCACCAGATCGTAACACTGACACACACCACACACGGCAGACAACACCACCAAGGACTGCAGATACTGCACCAGATGGTAACACTAACACACACCACACACGGCAAACAACACCAATGACTGCAGATACTGCACCAGACGATAACACTGACACACAACACACACTGCGGACAACACCACCGATGACAGCAGATACCACACCAGACGGTAACACGACACACAGCACGCACTACATACAACACCAAGAACTGCAGATACTGCACCAGACAGTAACACCGACACACACCACACACGGCAGACAACACCAAGGACTGCAGATACTGTATCAGATGGTAACACTGACACACACCACACACGGCAGACAACACCAAGGACTGCAGATACTGCACCAGATAGTAACACCGACACACAACACACACTGCAGACAACACCACCAAGGACTGCAGACACTGCACTAGAGAGTAACACCGACATACAGCACGCACTACAGACAACACCAAGGACTGCAGATACTGCACCAGACGATAACACTGACACACAACACACACTGCAGACAACACCACCGATGACAGCAGATACCACACCAGACGGTAACACCGACACACAGCACGCACTACAGACAACACCAAGGACTGCAGATACTGCACCAGACACTAACACTGACACACACCACACACGGCAAACAACACCAAGGACTGCAGATACTGCACCAGACAGTAACACCGACACACAGCACGCACTACAGACAACACCAAGGACTGCAGATACTGCACCAGACAGTAACACCGATACACAACACACACTACAGACAACACCAAGGACTGCAGATACTGCACCAGGCGATAACACTGACACACAACACACACTTCGGACAACACCACCGATGACAGCAGATACCACACCAGACGGTAACACCGACACACAGCACGCACAACAGACAACACCAAGGACTGCAGATACTGCACCAGACACTAACACTGACACACACCACACACGGCAAACAACACCAAGGACTGCAGATACTGCACCAGACAGTAACACCGACACACAGCACGCACTACATACAACACCAAGGACTGCAGATACTGCACCAGACAGTAACACCGATACACAACACACACTACAGACAACACCAAGGACTGCAGATACTGCACCAGGCGATAACACTGACACACAACACACACTACAGACAACACCAAGGACTGCAGATACTGCACCAGGCGATAACACTGACACACAACACACACTGCGGACAACACCACCGATGACAGCAGATACCACACCAGACGGTAACACCGACACACAGCACACACTGCAGATAACACCAAGTACTGCAGATACTGCACCAGACGGTAACACCGACATACAGCACGCACTACAGACAACGCCAAGGACTGCAGATACTGCACCAGACAGTAACACCGACACACACCACACACGGCAGACAACACCAAGGACTGCAGATACTGCACCAGACAGTAACACTGACACACACTACACACGGCAGACAACACCAAGGACTGCAGAAACTGCACCAGACAGTAACACTGACACACACCACACACTGCGGACAACACCACCGATGACAGCAGATACCACACCAGACGGTAACACCGACACACATCACGCAATACAGACAACACTAAGGACTGCAGATACCGCACCAGACAGTAACACCGACACACAACACACTGCAGACAACACCAAGGACTGCAGTACTGCACCAGATGGTAACACTGACACATAACACACACAGCAGACAACACCAAAGACTGCAGTCCTGCACTAGACGATAACACCGCGAACTGCATCGCCGCACATGCCGGAACTCAGGGGCGAAACTCACGCCACAGTTATGAGTGTGCGGTAGGCATGAGTTGCTCGGGCTGGACGGTAGGGATTCATTATCTGAGTATAATTGGCACAATTAACGTAATTGCGTCGCATTAGTCACACCAGCTCAAGCCAGGGAACTATTGCAGGGCAGGGTTGCAGACTATTGAAGGGCTCATTTAACAATGAATTGAAGAACTCCTCCCCGAAACGTGATCGGGCACTTGCATGAAGTATTGAAATGGTGTTTGTTGGCTGGGTTAGCGGGAGAATGGATGTGCTTGGAGACGGCAGGACAAGACATGGCTAGAATAGTTAGAACAAAACAATGAATAGTGATACGTAGAGGCAGGGCTAAAAATGTCGCGTTGCATTTTTGCTTTTTACTGCTTCACTACTCACCATTGCGCTCTGCTTTGATGCACACACTATGCAGCTGCTAAAAACCTTCAATTATGGGAGAAAATTAAATATAAATATCTTATCTTTCACACGGATGGAGCAGCGATTTTTTCACAGTGGTGCAGATGGCGACACGAACAGTAATCAATAGTTATATTAGATAAACAATGACACCACATAAAACGAAGCCAACGAACTAGATATTAACATGGACCGCAGGCATTCATTGCTCTAAATGTGTGTTCTATTGTGCCAGGTGATGGAGCAGCTTAGTTACCCAAATTATCTAGTTGAGCTTATACGCACTTATCATCATCAAAACTACGATTGATTGTTGTTTTCTTTGCGTTAAGACAATTATTAAAATAGCTCATGTCCTGCTTTACCAAACTAAAGTGTCTAGAGGGATACTTGTTGTTACTACGAAGCCTAAGTTTAGCAGCCTAAGATTACTTTCAATAAACTAATAATCATTCTGTGATTTCGCTGGTTTGGGGAACATGTTGTACATCTTAAGATAGTTTTTTCAGACAAATGTCCAACCCCACTTAAGAACCCTGGACCGCTGCCATTTTTTAATGTATGAAGCATGCATTGGGAGATTATCAAAGCCTTTACTGGTGGTCATTCTATTAGGATTGTGAGATATTTGAAGAACTATCTCCGACTTATGGAATGGATCCACGGGACCACTGTTTCATAAAATCGGAACCCCCTGGCCAAAGCATGGTACTGCGCATTTGAATACATTTGCAGCGATTGGATAATCTCCTGATAACCAAGTCCCACAGATAACGACTGTACCGACCCATATCTATCCGCTGCTTGGAAGGCAAGAAGGGCTGCTTACTGTTACTCCTCTGGACAGAACTAGATATTTTCCCACTCACGTAAAATTTAACGGCACCCAAATCCCTCCTTTTGTTCGGAGTGTACTGATGCTGTTTTCAAGACGCGGCATATTTTTCCTGGATGAGGCACATGACATACATCAGTCATGCTGGAAGGTAATGACCGTCATAAAACAAATATTTATTTTCTACACAATATTTCAACGCCTTCGCAACATGTGACCTTGCTATCATGCTGAGTTGGGCTCGGCAGGTGTGATCTGGCCATAAAACGCCAACAGCTTGGGCTCGGGACGCCGCTTTGGTACATATTTAGGTCGTGAAGGGATAGCAGTGTTAGTGGCCAGCTTTAGTAGCCACTTCCGTTCGATATTAAGTCGCCGTCATGGACCTCGTGTGGATTTGTACATGACATACTAGAGATGTAGAAATACATATGGAGGCTGGGGGGAGGGGGGTGTTGATCTGAACCGAGGGCGCAACGGGCGAAGACGTTCAAAACGCTGTGCAGAAGGCGTCGAAAAGGTCAAGGTCATCGTCTTCGAAACCCCCACGAGGTCAATCAGGAAAATTGAAGATCAAGATGACATCAGCTACCGCAATGCGTAATTAAATATTATCATTAACTCGGAATCATACCATGCAAAACATTGATCCATGAAGCATTGCCTGAAGGCGGCAAGATTCAACGAGTTGCTTTTGCAAGCTGGTTCTGTGGCCTGTGCACCGCTGACACCAACTTCATCAACAGCATTTGGTTCAGTGGAATTCCATTTTCTGGTAAATTGGTGTGTGAACACCCAAAATTGCAGGATCTGGGGAAATCGTATCACAGGTACAGTGATGGAGAAGCCCCTGTACGCCAACCAGGCCACTGTATGGTGCGCCTTCAGCTCAAACGGCGATCATCGGCCTGCTGTGGGTCCAGAGCTGCAGCGGCTCCACAGTCACCACAAACAAGGAGAGCCACGCCAAGATGCTCAGTCGTTTCTGAAGCAGCGCCTACGAGCACTTTGGAGCACCGCAGAGCACCATGAGGTTCCAGCGAGATGACACCACGCCCCACACCTCCAACGTGGCGCCTCAGTGGCTGGAACAACAGTACGGGGAATGCTTCATCAGTCGCAATGCTGATGAATGCAGAGGACGTAACCCCTGACAAGCTCACTGCCCAGAATTGACACCTCTGAACATCTCTCTGTGGCGCTATCTCGAGAGCAAAATCTACCAGGGAAATTCCAGAAGCCCCCAAGGGCCGAAGCACACGATACATCGCGAGGTCAAGAGGATCTCGGCATACACGTGCGCCCGGGTGATGGAGGAGGTGAAGATGCGCGCGGATCTCCGCGAGTCAAGCGAAAGGGCGGCCACCTGGAATATGCCCTGCAACTGGAAAATGTTTCAACGTACATGACCAGTTGTCTTATTGTGTGTTTTTTTTCATGAAATGCGGATTCGAATGATATAACACAAATATTAATGTGAACGGTATTTTCCTTTCGTAAGAGATGAAGTGTGTCAAATCCTTTCAGAACTACCCTAATATCAATATATGTGTCATATGTACACGATATTTTACGTCAGGGAGGTGCAAATAGCGTGGGTTGCATTCTGTCGCTGCGTCATATAGCCGAGGAAATCCAATAGCGTTGGTAGCATTCTGCAATTACGTCATATAACTCAGGAAATTCAATAAAACATCATTCACTTTTCAAGGCTTCCCTGTTGGAAATGGTGTTGAGATTGTCCATCAGATGGGTTCATGGAACTCCCGTGACCATAAACAAAACAAAAAACAATCATGCCTGTTCAAAGGTTCAGCTGAAATATTTTAATTTGGACTCGTGTGTCGGTAAATTCATCAGAAAATAGTACCTATCGGTATGTGTGTACAGATATAGGGGTAGAGAGGACAAATTGTGTCCAGCTGCTGCACGGAGCACATCAGAGACGCCGGGTGTCAATGCAATGATGTTATGCCTACACCTGACACGGAATTAATCGGCATGCGACACAGATGCCGCACCCCGAGACACAGACATGTCAGATAGGTTGTAATCCCAGACAAACTGTTCGCCTGGCTGGGTAGTCCGTGTGAGTGGATTCATACATTTTAGTGCCAGTTGATCGTGGTCAATGTTCAGAGGATGAGCGAGAACCGATATCAATCGTGTTTTGCACCGGTACAGCACCACTTCCATGACGTGGGCCGTAATCTTCCTTTGCCACAGAGCCTTCGTAGCCTTCACATATTCGAAGTTGCTAAAGCACACCAAGGATCTGCAGAGAAAGCATCACAAATGTTCACTGAATCCGGGAGAAATGAGTTTATCCGACTATCATGTGGCGAAAACTCGCCAATATCCATTCCGGGTACTTTGATTACCCTCTTGGACCTGACAAAATCCTTTACCAGTGCTGTCGCGAGATATCATGTGATGTCATATCATGTTTTTGGTAAAAATTATCCATGGCGTGGCTTTTCAGACTCCGCTTAAATCGCACAATCGTCAACACACATAAATGCACGCATGCTCCGGCTACATACATGGACATATCTGACACCGTGGGGCTGCAATATGTCTGACACTGCGGGCTGCAATATGTCTGACACTGCAAGACTGCAATATGTCTGACACTGTGGGGCTGCAATAGGGCTGACACTGCGGGGCTGCAATATGTCTGACACTGCAAGACTGCAATATGTCTGACACTGTGGGGCTGTAATACGTCTGACACTGCGGGGCTGCAATATGTCTGACACTGCAAGACTGCAATATGTCTGACACTGCAAGGCTGCAATGTGTCTGACACTATGGGGCTGCAATGTGTCTGACACTGTGGGGCTGCAATAGGGCTGACACTGTGGGGCTGCAATAGGGCTGACACTGTGGGGCTGCAATATGACTGACACTGCGGGGCCGCAGTAGGGCTGACACTGCTGGGCTGCAATATGACTGACACTGCGGGACTGCAATAGGGCTGACACTGCTGGGCTGCAACATGACTGACACTGCGGGGCCGCAGTAGAGCTGACACTGCTGGGCTGCAACATGACTGACACTGCGGGGCCGCAGTAGGGCTGACACTGCGGGGCCGCAGTAGAGCTGACACTGCCCTATGGGAAGTACCGCGCGGTCTCAGCCCGGGCTGTCTCAGCCCAGTGTCGGGCTGACGTGGCGGACGGAGGCAGGCGGCTCCACGTGACGCCGGACCGGTAAGGGAGAACCCTCTGGGTGGCTGCCAGCCTACACCTGGGCAGGTGTAGGCTGGCTGGCGACACACACATGGGCAGGTGTGTGTCGCCAGCCAGCCACGGACGCGCTTCACGCTGCCGGAGACTTGAGCCCGCCCACGGAACAATGAGCGAGTCGCAGGCGGACCGCGAGACTCATTCAGCGCACTGTGTACATCTCCGCAGCGTCAGCTCTATCATCAGTTTGGATAAGCCATCATGGCTATCATAATCCCAACCAACTGTAATATTGTCAATGAAAATTTGGTCTCTGAGTTGCAAAGGACACCCTCCGAAGTAGAAGGGAAGGGGAAAAGCTGTAATGTTATTGTGATGACGGGTATTAGGTCACCATTATATCCGTCATAATAATCGCAATGGTATTTTGTTACTATTTTGTCCGTTGTTACGACTTATATGCTATTTTGTCAACATTCTGTTCGTTATTACCATGGCTATGATATTATATCACCATTCTGTCCGTTATTACCATTGCTATGGTATGCATTTCATCATTATTTTCGTTATTACGGTCGAAATGCCATTTTGTTACTATTTTGTCCGTTGTTACGACTTATATGCTATTTTGTCAACATTCTGTTCGTTATTACCATGGCTATGATATTATATCACCATTCTGTCCGTTATTACCATTGCTATGGTATGCATTTCATCATTATTTTCGTTATTACGGTCGAAATGCCATTTTGACACTATGCTGTCTCCTACAGCTATCAATCAGATCGACCCGGATGTTTTCTTTTGCCTGTTATTTGTTTCTGTTTTCTTTTTAGATACTTCTATATCGGAACGTCCCATCTTTATCGGTGTCGCATGCTGGTGTATGGCTATGAAATGGTGGCATTGGCCATATAATCATGATGCAAATAGGTTATTATGTGTACGTCAGTTATTTGCTTCGCTGATGCGTTACACTTTCTGCGTTAGCATATGCCCTTTTGAGGGAACCTAACTGCATACTATGCATACTATGCATACTGTACGTACTCATACATTGGCAGTTGATCAAGGAAGCACGAAAGGCAATGCACGTTGTCATAGACAATCCAAGACCTTTCTTAGACGACATTGTCGGACTCTGCCTTCGCTCATATCCATTGCCACGCCAGTAAATTTGTGTGAAGAGGAATGTTCAGAACATTTCGAAACTCAAGATTATCGCTATCGCTGCTACGTGCATAAAAAGCACCGGAAGATCGGCTGTCTACCCCTCGGTAATAAAACAGGAGTGAAAAACATAAATTTGCAGTCATCCAACATACTTGACCAGATAGCTTCACTCATTTGGCAGGCATATTCCAGTCTACCACCATTTCGATAACATCGGTTGTGGGTTGGCCGTATGGAAAGCGTGAGTTACGTTAGTTCTGCAGCGCAGATTTCGGTTTGCGATACGCGATGATACGTTGCGATTGACCGTGAGCACATTGAGCCTATTTGGACGAGGTGTACGCTTTGTCATTTGGGGAGTGGTTCTCATAGCCAGTGAGCATGGGTGACCCTGCGTGCACGCTGCATTGACAGGAGGTACTTGTCGCAAACAGCTTATTGCGCCCAGGTGTGCACATTGTGTGTCGAGACTATCGTCAGGACGGATGTGAAATGTTGATTTGTCGCAGCCCAAATAAGACACCCGCTTAACATCATGAACCCCAGTTAGTTCAAGTCACCAGGTGTATCTACTGAATCAAGCTGTCGACGGCGGTTGTGCTGACATCTGTCTGCCACCCGGCTGTCCACCGAGCCGGTGGTAACCTTCAGCTCCAGACTATAACACCTCGGCACGGTCGAGCTCGTCATACGATGCATCTCGCAGACCAGACGGACGCAGGGTGCCAGCACGAGTGGCGCGCTCCGTGTTGGCCGGCTCTCGGGCTAACAGCGAGATCCGGTATGCTAATTAGCCCACGTCGCCGCCACAGACATGACTTGAAGGCATCGTACCACGCGCCGTCACCGGTACAGACAGGACTTGAAGGCGCCGGATCATGCGCCGTCGCCGGTACAGACATGACTTGAAGGCACCGTACCACATGCCGTCGCTGGCTCTCCGGCTCTTCTCGTCCTTCATCTGACCGCCGATTAGCAAACAGCCATCGCCGGGTCGACAACTGTGACGTGACGGTCGGAGCGCGGCCAACGCACGCCGCCGCCCCGCCGCCAGGGGGCGCCGAGACCCGTCTGTGAACTGGGCGCCGCCCCGAAGGACGCCTCCTAGTTCAGACCAGCACCCGCTGCCGGCCCGGGCTCCGCTCCCGGCCAAAGGACGCCTCCCAGTTCAGACCAGCACCCGCTGCTGGCCCGGGCTCCGCTCCCGGCCAAAGGACGCCTCCCAGTTCAGACCAGCACCCGCTGCCAGCCCGGGCTCTGCTCCCGGCCAAAGGACGACTTCCAGTTCAGACCAGCACCCCCTGTCGGCCCGGGCTCCGCCCCCGGCCAAAGGACGCCTCCCAGTTCAGACCAGCACCCGCTGCCGGCCCAGGCTCCGTTCCCGGCCAAAGGATGCCTTCCAGTTCAGACCAGCACCCGCTGTCGGCCCGGGCTCCGCTCCCGGCCGTCGCTCGCCGGCCACTATAAATGCCCCGTCAAGACATACTTGAATTAACGTCGGTCCCACCGACAACACAAAAACGCATCCGACCTGCACCCGCGACTGCACACGGCACGCTGAGACGCGGCGCGACCACGTTCCCCTCTCCTACCCATCTCTCTCCCTCTCTTTTCTCTGACTCTGACTCTCGCCCCCTTGGCAGCCTTCCTCTCACACTCTCCCACGGCATATGCCTCTTTCTTTCGTTCTCTGTTGCGCAACGCTTCTACTCCCTCTTTCTCTCACTTGTCCGCCTCTCGTTTCTTTCGCCAATCTCTCTCCATCTGTCTGCCTGCGACACCATCCGGGCTGGCGCGGCGGCTGCCTAGCCGAGCGTTTACGCGCGCACCTGGGAGACTGGCCGGGCAGTGCCGGCCAGGCCAGCTGAGCCTTCACGCGCGCACCTGGGAGACTGGCCGGAAAGTGCCGGCCAGGCCAGCTGAGCGTTCACGCGCGCAGGGCCAGCTGAGCCAGCCGAAGTTCACGCGCGCACCTGGGAGACTGGCCGGGCAGCAGTGAGCCGCGCACCTGAGAGGCGGACAGTGCCGCCAGCCGAGCGTTCACGCGCGCACCTGGGAGACTGGCCGGGCAGTGCCGGCCAAGCCAGCCGAACGTTCACGCGCGCACCTGGGAGACTGACCGGGCAGTGCCGGCCCGCAGTCGAGACTCGGCGCCGCCAAAATGGTGAGCGCCGCTGACGGTGGCCGCCGGCAGTGCGGAGGCTGACGCCGGCTCCGATCTGGCCGGCGGTGGCGCGAGCTGCGCCGGAGACGCATGGCTTTCACCCAGTCACAAATAGAATCCCCAGAAATGTTTATCGGTCACGCTCCCACTGCTATTGGAGGTTATTTACGAGCTCGTTAAGAGGCCGGTCTGTGCCCTGTCCGGGCGGCGGTCAGCGCGAGCATTCCGGTCACAGGTGGCCGTGTGCCCGCGACTGCAGCAGACCGGACCAGAACTCGAACTCGGCTGCTCAACGTGGCACACACACAGGGCTCGCAGAGACGTAGGCGCTCCGAAAGGGTCTCGGTCCTCAAGCAGGCTCGAGCGTCAAAATTGGCACGACAAAAGTCGATTTTATGCCGAATACGCCCATGTAAATAATTTATAGACTCAATAAAAGTTATGGGTGTTGAAACACCCATAGCTAGACATGAAGCTACACCCATGAAGGTGTGTCTCAGAAGATAAAAACATGACATAAACTGATACGAACTAATACAACCTGGAAATCCCAGGCAGGAAAAGTGACTACGTGTGGAATATAAGACGAGCAGGACTCCACAAGCACACTGACGGAAGTGTCAGCCACGCAAGGGAGGACAATCAACACCGGAAAGCAAAAGAGAAGCGTTTTCTGAGCATCTCCGCTTGCTGCACTGTAGGTAGGAATGCAGGCGGGCCGTGCAGCGACCACTTGCCGGTGGGGGTGCAGCAGGTGAGTGGACCCCTGCCGGTGGGGGTGCAACAGGTGAGTGGACCCCTGCCGGTGGGGGTGCAGCAGGTGAGTGGACCCCTGCCGGTGGGGGTGCAACAGGTGAGTGGACCCCTGCCGGTGGGGGTGCAGCAGGTGAGTGGACCCCTGCCGGTGGGGGTGCAGCAGGTGAGTGGACCCCTGCCGGTGGGGGTGCAGCAGGTGAGTGGACCCCTGCCGGTGGGGGTGCAGCAGGTGAGTGGACCCCTGCCGGTGGGGGTGCAGCAGGTGAGTGGACCCCTGCCGGTGGGGGTGCAGCAGGTGAGTGGACCCCTGCCGGTGGGGGTGCAGCAGGTGAGTGGACCCCTGCCGGTGGGGATGCAACAGGTGAGTGGACCCCTGCCGGTGGGGGGTGCAGCAGGTGAGTGGACCCCCTGCCGGTGGGGGTGCAGCAGGTGAGTGGACCCCTGCCGGTGGGGGTGCAGCAGGTGAGTGGACCCCTGCCGGTGGGACAGCCAAAGGTGGAGACGGTGCCTGGCAGCCGTACACGTGGCCCGGCTCACGTGCACGGCCGGCCGGCCGGCCGGCTCTGCAGGCCATCACCGGTGTGCACGATCCCGCCAAATGTATGAGTCACGCGTGATCAGCCACAAACCCATGATAAATGATCGACTGCTAATGAGTGGAGAAATACCAACCCTCGCGTCGGCCAGGCCCTCCCGGGCCAGATATAGCGACGAGCCGCACCCCTTGACACATTACCACGGGACAGCCCACAATCCCACAGTGTCCGCAGGCTCCGAAGGTTTACGGTAAATAGGTGCAAATTAAATCCGTCACGCCCAGGAAGTGCTACATTTGCGTGCGATTTGGAGCGCAGATTGCTGGTAGCTGCGGCGGTTCTCAGCTACATCAGCTGTAGTGAACAGAGTGACAGCTGTCAACATGTAGTCTCATTGGACAGCACGGCAGCTGTCAATGTCACAATGTCAGCCTTGACACCATAGCAGCTGTCAACATGTAGTCTCATTGGACAGCATGGCAGCTGTCAACGCCAGTCTCACCTAACACCATATCAGCTGTCAACACCAGCCTCGCCGCACATTGTGGCAGCTGTCAACACCATCCTCACCACATGTTGCGAAAACTGTCAACACAGTTTTCGCTAAAATGGATTTTCAACAAAAAACATTGCCCACACCAAACGCCCCCCCCCACAACGGGGGGCCCCCACCCACAAAGGGGGCCCCACCACACCTGAAGCGCCCCAGCCACACCAGAGAGCGTCAATCGTACAGTCGGCAGGAGAGCCGTAGCTGTCAGCACACAGCAGCAGTTGTCATCACTATCCGTACTGAACACCACGGCAGCCGTCGGCCCCAGCCACACCAGGGTAGCCGTCGGCCCCAGCCACACCAGGGCAGCGTCGGCCCCAGCCACACCAGGGCAGCCGTCGGCCCCAGCCACACCAGGGCAGCCGTCGGCCCCAGCCACACAATATGCACGGCCAACATTTGGAGAATCGTCGGCAGACCAGCTGTTCCGGCCCGGGTTTGTGGCGGGTACCGAATGAGCCGCTGCAAAGGCAGCCTTCGATCTGGCGCGGGCACCTCACACATTCAAATCACTATAATAAAGCTGACTGTAGCGGGCCGCCGGCCGGCGCCGGTCGTAATGACCAGCTCGGCTGGCCGGCCGCGACCGTTCGCACACTAACGATGTCAAAATCTGCCTTCTGATCCAACAAGGCCACCATGAAGCGGCAAGCGGCTGGCGATGAGTGATTTGTAAAGTGCGCGAGGATAATCAGTGTGCGGTCTCTGTTTGTTCCACCGCTACACAGACAGGCGAAAACGAAATTGCTTCGTAATATTGGCTGAGAGAGCAGCATTTGCCACTTCATGTGCACCCTGGACGACTTCGTGTATGCACTTGATCAGCCGTCGTCTGGGACCTGCCGTCGAGCCGTCTCGAGTTTCGACTTCCTTGTCGTCAAGTTATTGTTGCCGTATTCTGCGACTGTCATGCCAACAAGTTCTAGCCCCGACCTCTCAACTTACACCCGAAATTGAAAATATCAAGTTAAAAAAGGAAATGGAAAATCATACTATCGGTTATGCAAAGCAGACAACACGGGGGCTGGGTGGCACACTTTCGCACGTGCTTTCACTAAGCCGCACTTCGCCACAGGCTTTGTGAGAGACAAACTGCACAATTTTTCACATCGGTGGTACCTGCAAATTAACTTCTGCTCAACATTGCATCGCTGCTTCACTAGGTATATATATATATATATATATATATATATATATATATATATATTATATATATATCTTCATTATTTTCTATCAGTCTATATATCACTCGACATATTGTTCTTATACTTTTCCTACCGCTACCTGTTATTTTCTCTACCAACACTGGGCCAATCGTAAGCAGACGTATGCGATTACAATATAATGTGAATGCAACCTCTTTGGTTGTTTGTTGCTTTACGACGCACTCAGTAGTTGAGGTCATATGGCATCGCCTGCCTCTCACTCTGGCAGAAAGGGCGGGCACCGCGGGGAATCGAACCCCGTGCCTCTGGCATGCTAGACGTTCCATCTAACCACTGAGCAACCACCGGTTCTACCTGCCGCGTGGGATGCTGGGAGCCGGCTGGAAGCCGGCTGGGAGCACAGGTTCCATCTGCTGGGTGGGATGTTGGGAGCCGGCTGGGAGCACAAGTTCCATCTGCTGCGTGGGATGTTGGGAGCCGGCTGGGAGCACAGGTTCCATCTGCTGCGTGGGATGTTGGGAGCCGGCTGGGAGGACGCAGCAGTTCCGACGTGATAGTAGGACAGAACCGGCCTTGATCAACCCATTCACTTTTGCCAGATAGGGGGAGGGCGGGCGACCAGCTGACCGGAGGATTACTCGACACACCTCCCGACAGCCACCCGATCAGAAGCGATCCGAGATGACAGCAAAAAGCGCCGCCGCCAGCCGTGCAATCGTGTCAAACCCAGACGGGTTCAGAGGCAACGCGGCCGTCGGACGGCGGTTTCTTGATCGTCTGATTCAGCGTATCCGACTGCTCACACCGAGCGAAGCCTCCTAGCGGGGCGGCCGCCTCCCAAACACACGTGATTCTGCCGACTGGCCACCTGCCACTGACCGGGCAAACAAAACCGCCGCGGGAGACCCACGGGAGACCCCGCCGCAGTCCATTTGGCGGCGCCGGCCAGCCGCCGCCGCAAGGCTGCACATTTTGACCAGCTTAACGGCATCGGTCGATCGAGGGGGCAGGGTGTCGGAGGATGGGGAAATGTGTCGGAGGATGGGGCAGGGTGTCAGAGGATGGGGGCTGGGTGTCGGAGGATGGGCAGGGTGCCGGAGGATCGGGGGCTGGGTGTCGGAGGATGGGAGGCTGGGTGCCGAAGAGGGGATTCGGAGGCTGGGTGCCTGGGTGTCAGCGGATGGGGGCTGGGTGCCTGAGGATGTGGCAGGGTGTCGGAGGATGAGGGCTGGATGTCGGAGGATCTGGGGCTGAGTGTAGGAGGATCTGGGGTTGGGTGTCGGAGGATCTGGGGCTGGATGTAGGAGGATCCGGAGGCTGGGTGTCGGAGGATCGTGTGCTGGGTGTTGGATGATGGGGAAATGTGTCGGAGGATGGGGAAGGGTGTCAGGGGATGGGGCTGGGTGTCGGGCGATGGGGAAAGGTGTCGGAGCGATGGGGTTGGTTGGTTGGTTATTGGTTTAGACAGGTCAACCGATGAGGAATAGCGTGTCGCCGATTGGATGGAGCGAAGGGTGTCGAGAGGATGGGGCTGGGTGTTCCCTAGACCCTCGAGTGTTAGAGGATCGGGGGCTGGGTGCCGGAGGATGGGGACGGGTGTCTGCGGATGAGGCAGGGTGTCGGAGGATGGGGTAGGGTGTCAGAGGATTGGTCAGACGGAAGGTTGGTCAGGGTGTCAGAGGATTGGTCAGGGTGTGGAAAGGCTGATTAAGGTGTCGGAGGATTGGGAAGGATGACTGAAAATCGGCCAAGATGTCAGTAAATAATCGCGGTGAAGGAGGAACGGTCAGCAATTGGTTGCAAATCTCCCAGGTGTTACCAGATCAGCCACAGTGCTGACTTACATGCATGTCGATGGTCCGGTGGTCTGTCTGTGGTCAGGATGTCGGTCCGGGTGTCGGTCCGGGTGTCGGTCCGGGTGTCGGTCCGGGTGTCGGTCCGGGTGTCGGTCCGGGTGTCGATTCGGGTGTCGGTACTGGTGTCGGTCCGGATGTCGGTCCGGGTGTCGGTCCGGGTGTCGGTCCGGGTGTCGGTCCGGGTGTCGGTCCGGGTGTCGGTATGCGAACCAGGTAATCACCTCGAGCCCTCGGCCCGCCGGGTGGGAAGCGCCGGATCCATCACCGCCAGCTGGCACTGACCGCACCGTGGCGAATCCCGCCGCCCAGCCGCCGACCGACCGGCGGGCCAGCGGGCCAGTCCAGGCCAGTACAGGCCAGTCCGGACCAGTCTAGGCCGGTCCGGACCAGACCAGGCCAGCCCAGGCCAGTCTAGGCCAGTCCGGACCAGACCAGATCAGCCCAGGCCAGTCCGGACCAGACCAGGCCAGGCCAGCCCAGGTCAGACCAGACCAGGCCAGCCCAGACCAGACCAGGCCAGGCCAGGCCAGGCCAGGCCAGGCCAGGCTAGTCCAAGCCAGCTCAGCGCAGCCGGGTCCACTCCAGTCCAAATTTGACTGAAGACGGGTGCCATCGCTCAGCTGCCGACCGTCCGGTAAACCAGATGACCCCACAGGCTTCAGTCAGTTGGTCTGGTCCGTCCCAAGACGAGCTTGAGACGAATATCATCCTCCAGCTGCTGACCAATCTCCAGTCCCGACTGCAGCTAAGTCCAGTCCGGTCCACTTCAGGCCTGAAGCAACCACTCCAGTCCCGACTGGACCTGTACCGAGCCATCGAGGTCTGGCTGTGGGCCGCGCTAGACCTCAGTCAAGCAGTGCTGCCCAGTGTAGAAGTATAAAGACAACTATCACATGGCATGTACATGCATGCGGAAGCCAGTCCAATCCAAACATCAGACGGTTGATTTAGTTTGTACCAGATCTGAGATGACCAGTGCAGTCAGGGCTGAGTAGACCAGCCCAGTTCGGCTTACGACGACCTTTCTATTTCAAGCCAGAAGGAAATTAAATCGCATCAGAACTGGGCGTCGAGTCTGATCCTTGTCAGGCGAGCAGAATAGCCGGGTGTTAGGTGGCGGGAGTGGTTCAGTTTAGTTCCTACTCGGCCAGAATAGTCCAGACCAGGACAGATGTTCAGAAGGTGAAACCGGCAGAGACCGGCTAAAACCAAGTATCAGGTTGCTATATCTGAGCTTCATGACGTAGGTACATACCAGCTGGTGTGCTATGCAGAGTCGGGAAGTGATAGATCGACTGAGGAGCGCCGCTGCGAATGACCGGACGTTCCAATTGGGCAGCGGTAGCTCGACTGAGGAGCGCCGCTGCGAATGACCGGACGTTCCAATTGGGCAGCGGTAGCTCGACTGAGGAGCGCCGCTGCGAATGACCGGACGTTCCAATTGGGCAGTGGTAGCTCGACTGAGGAGCGCCGCTGCGAATGACCGGACGTTCCAATTGGGCAGTGGTAGCTCGACTGAGGAGTGCCGCTGCGGATGACCGGACGTTCCAATTGGGCAGCGCAGAAGGAGCTTGCTTGACGAAGATCATGCTTGAATAAACCGGCCGATTTTATGCTCAGGCCGTTTTCTGGTTTGGAATAAATGTTAATTCAAAGACCTGTTGCAGTTTCACAGACGAAATTGAGCCGAACAAGGGAGCAATAGAGGAAGTTGCAATCTTTCCAAAGGTATGCTTTTCAACTCGATTCAGTTACCTCGCAAATTGCTACCCTAGTTTCCTTAGATAGCAGCAAGATTGTTGTCAACTTACCCCAGTTGCTTCGGATGGCAGCAAGATTTTTATCAATTTACCCCAGTTTTCTCGGATGGCAGCGGGATTGTTGTCAATTTACCCCGGTTACCTCAGACAGCAGCAGGATTGTCCCCAACGTACCCCAGTTCGCTTTCTCTTTAATAATGTTGTTCGCAGGTATCGTTAGTACCAGCCAGTCAGCTTGTGAATTGTTCCCACTACAACAATAACAGCAGCACGGGAACGTCATGGCGCCCAGTGGTGTCGGCCATATTGATGGTTAACATCGACTATTACTAGAGGCTCTTTGTTGTTACGGAACAAGGCGAAGCCTTTGCTTGGCTTGTGAGATGTTCATCGACGTTGCCATCTGCATGCGGCATTAATAGGAGTGAGATACATTTAAGATACATGTGAGATACCTGCGAGACACCTGGCCACGACGGTCTTTTTGCCACACGTCTCTGCCGCGTTGGTTATCGTATAACCTTCCCTCAGCAGGTCACTGTAATGCCGAATTCCCTCTCCTTTCTAGTGCCGATTCATCCTGTGCTCCAGCCTCGATACCAGGTAGACTAGCGAGAAATACAATCAGCGAAGCAGATTATTGACGTCGGAGACCCCAATGAACATTCTACTGTCGTGCACACCTTCTTTCATGCGTCAAATTCCGTCGGAAATCCGTCGGAAATTTTTAGAAAATCGTTGATATGTGACACTAGGACAGTTCGTGTTGTGCTGTAGAAACACCGTGTACGGCAGACGCCGCGTGACTGCCCTTGTATGTTGTCAGACACGCGACAGACAGCGAATTCTCTGGGACATCTTTCAATTGAACTCCCACGTCCGTATGTAGTTCGTACGTGCATGTCCAAATGCTTCTGAAATGTCTCGATGTAGACGTCCAGCATGGCAAATACACGACATGATTGTCACCTGCTACTCTGAGAAGTATGCTCTCGATTTGAACACAAGCTCGACGGATGTATCTGGCGCAATCTACACGGGTTTAAAGGCATGATGGTCTAGGTATCTGGTTCACAAACATGTTTACACCGGTCACCGGATTCGGGCAACATGTTTGACCGATCTTTCGATTCCGTTCTCCAGTGATACGAGTCGTAAATCGATGAGTACGACATTCGCCGGCATACCAAGCGAGCAACCGTGGTTCAATTTCAACCTCAAGGCTACGGCTCATGCTACCTCCCATTGCCGTCAATTCTACCGCCACCAGGTAGCCGACACTTGCGAGCCCAGCTGGGCTGCTGTACTCACCATCCACCCCGTGTGCGCGTGGTGTCCGTGCTGGCGGCTCGGCTAGGCACACGGGCGCGGCGTGCGCATGACGCGGCCGGTGCGTGTTTACTGCGACGGCAGCGGCGGCGCGACACCCCGCCCGCCTGTTCAGACGATGGCTCGGCAACTGGCCCGGGTAGCCGGAGCGGCCGCCGCCGCCGCGCGGCGCATAGCTATCGCAGCGGGGGCCGCGCCGGCCGGCCAGGCGGTGGCGGCCGCCGCCGACAGGCGGCGCTAGTGTCGGCGGCGCTGGCGGCCGCGAGGCGCCCGGCTCAGATGGCGAACAATGATTTGTTTACAACCGGCGCCGCCATTATCTGATCAGCACAAGGTGGGAACTTTGTATTATCGCCGGATTGAAAGACAACGGTAATTACGAGCGCGGTGGCGCTGAGGGTTGGCTGGCGGCACTTCTGCCCAGCCGTACCCGCCTATTAGTGGATCGACGGGCTGCAATTAGGGCGGGACCTAGCCACTTGGTGCGGTGATGAAGCCAGTCGGTGAGAGACTGGCACGAGTCCAGCCCAGCCTACCGCAAGGCAGCAGCCACCCTGTCTGGGACCGGTGTGACGCGGTTCAAGCTCGGGGAACCGCCGGGTAGTAGCCACCCTGTCTGGGACCGATGTGACGCGGTTCAAGCTCGGGGAACATACACCCTGTCTGTGTCGGGGAACTGCCGGGTAGTAGCCACCCTGTCTGGGGCTGGTGTGTCGGGGAACTGCCGGGTAGTAGCCACCCTGTCTGGGGCTGGTGTGTCGGGGAACTGCCGGGTAGTAGCCACCCTGTCTGGGACCGGTGTGTCGGGGAACTGCCGGGCAGCAGCCACTGAGCAGACATGGTGTGATGTGCCTAGGGTTAGTTGTGCCGTTTGATATGGTGTGATGTGCCTAAGGTTAGTTGTGCCGTTTGATATGATGTGATGTGCCTAGGGTAAGTTGTGCCGTTTTATATGTTGTGATGTGCATAAGGTAAGTTGTGCCGTTTGATATGTTGTGATGTACCTAAGATTAGGTGTGCCGTTTGATATGATGTGATGTGCCTAAGGTTAGTTGTGCCGTTTGATATGATGTGATGTGCCTAAGGTTAGTTGTGCCGTTTGATATGATGTGATGTGCCTGAGGTTAGTTGTGCCGTTTGATATGATGTGATGTGCCTAAGGTTAGTTGTGCCGTTTGATATGATGTGATGTGCCTAAGGTTAGTTGTGCCGTTTGATATGATGTGATGTGCCTGAGGTTAGTTGTGCCGTTTGATATGATGTGATGTGCCTAAGGTTAGTTGTGCCGTTTGATATGATGTGATGTGCCTAAGGTTAGTTGTGCCGTTTGATATGATGTGATGTGTCTAAGGTAAGTTGTGCCGTTTGATATGATGTCTGGGGCCGGTGTGACGCGGTTCAAGCTCGGGGAACTGCCGGGTAGTAGCCTGAACGGTGTGTGGTGCCACAATATAGTTGGATTGCTTGAAGCTTGAAAATAATAGAAATGTTAGACGCAACGTTATGTGAAGGACTAGGCGAAGATGAACAAATTTCAAGAGACAACATTGTATTGAAAAATGATCAGGGAAACCATCAAGTTCTCATAATTCGGACATCATGACTTATCCATTATATGTTGTATTGGCTTATTCAGCAGAAATGTTGCCACATAGGATGGTGTCGGCTAGCTTTAATTCTTAGATATATATAACTGTAATTAGAGAGACGGCTCCCATCCTTACGTTCAGCTGCTTACCATTCCACAAAGGTTCCAGAGAGCTAGAATGGTCTGAATTTAGCTTCGCGCAGTCAAACATTTGACATCTGTGTGATCTGCGTGAACAAATCTGTGTGATCCACTTTAACTTGATGACATCATGCTATGTTTTGTCTTCCTTTCTCACCTTAATTTTCCAATTGGGAAGGTGTCTTCTTGAAGCACAAAACATGGTAACATCTCGCATGATGTGCTACCAGAGTTTCCGTAGACCGCTACACAGTTTCCGTAGACCGCTACACAGTTTCCGTAGACCGCTACACAGTTTCCGTAGACCGCTACACAGTTTCCGTAGACCGCTACACAGTTTCCGTAGACCGCTACACGGTTTCCGTAGACCGCTACACAGTTTCCGTAGACCGCTACACAGTTTCCGTAGACCGCTACACAGTTTCCGTAGACCGCTACACAGTTTCCGTAGACCGCTACACAGTTTCCGTAGACCGCTACACAGTTTCCGTAGACCGCTACACAGTTTCCGTAGACCGCTACACTCGTCAAGTTCCTCGGCCTGAACGGGCGGGTGGTAGCTCCCTGTAACTTTCATCGTTCTGACAGCCGACGAGAAGCGTTTGGTGAATGTGGCGGGTGTTCGATCAATATCTTTCGGTTTCATGCCAACGAACTCGATTTATAGAGGAAAATTAGTTAGCCAATTTTAGATCATAACCACAACTATGCTTCAGAAAGAGAGACAGCAAATGGCGTCAAATGTCATAATATCTCATAGATAAAGTCAACCACATACATTGCTAATTAAAATATTTCTCAATGTTTGCTTTCGATGGAGGAAATATAATTGCAGGAAATTTAATGGAGGAGTAATTGCAGCAGTTCGCGCACCTTAGCATGTGCAATGGTGGCAAGGATATAACTGTCGATACTTTTGGAGGGCCAGTTGGCCACCCGCATCCCAATGCTGTTTAAGTATTAGCATGGAGCTATGACGTTGACTATACATGTTGGGATAACAACGCATTTTGCCAGCACCCTCTCCATATCACCGCCCCTTTGAGAAAGTTTCATCACTGGCGAGTAGAAAAGTCTGCCTCACAGTAGCTGTGGAAACATATATACCAATTGTCAAATAACACTGTAGCAGTTATATCTGCTAGAATATGGCGAATTTCAGTAAATACACAAAGTGGTACAAATATTCCAGGGGCTTGTTTGACTGGAGCATTTGTCGTGGTTTCATGTACATCAACAAAAAATATAATCTTAGTCTCATGATAACTCATATTCGATGTGCATCCTCGACCAGTAACAAAATAACGCATGTTAACCATTAAAGTACTTACTTAATCAACAACACGTTTATGCACACACCCGGTACGGACGTCGAGCAGAGCTCAAACATAGCATGTGGCATCTAGATTTGGTTCGACTCCGGCCGCTGCCGACTGGCGTGTGTGGTTAGTCGCTTCACCGTGTCGCCACAAGGTCTATAGTCAATGGTCTATAGTCACAAGGTCACAAGGTCACCGTCTCGTCACAAGGTCTATGGCCGTGACAGATCGTGAAGAAGTGCCAATCGCAATTCAAATTGAAGTCTTCTTTATGAAGGCTCGTGTTTCTGACGTGTTTGTTTCTGCATTGCATGCGACATCCATCCCTGAAATGGTGTACCTTTTTAGTGAAGCTTCGGAGTTTAGCACGCTTCACCTTGGCCTGAAATGTGTGCATACATGGAGTCTGCTGTGTGTTGAATGCTGTTGCTAATATCACAGCAACTTTTGGTAGCAGCTGCTTCATCATCAACTAGGGCAGAAACGACAAATAGGTAAGCAGTCGTATGTGCGTTCTCTCAGTGGTAACCCTGCACGACATCTTGAACAACGAAATAATAGTTTTCAAAAAGATCCCCGGAGATTATCGCCTCATCAGGTGGAAGCCGCACTCAGGCTCTTGAAGTAGCTGTTCGTGCCGTACACTATGTGGTGGTGCCTTGTCAGGTTGACAATGACACAAGTTACACCATCAATAAATACATCAGCACTCTAATGCATGGACACCATTGTGGTTCGTACCCCTACGGTAGGCCCACGGAAGGGGAGACAGACCGTCTCTCCGACGTCATCCGGGCGGTAGGCCCACGGAAGGGCAGACAGACCGTGTCTCCGACGTCATCTGGGCGCCGCCGCTGCGCCGCTCGATCGCCGCAGCGCCGCACGCACCCGCCCGTATTGGTGAATTTGTTGTGCACTTCGAGCTAAGGTCCCACTCTATTTATTAATGATCCTTGGGTAATATCGAGCATATCATTCGAAAATCGATGCTGGGAGAAATGAAGAGGGGTGTTTTCGCAACTTAAAATTGTATGCAAAATTTGTGTTACAAACATGTTTTCAAAACTTTAAACATACAATAATGCGTTTGCGTTCAAATGCTGTATCTTTCCACACCGCAACAGATTTCGGGTGCAAGAAATATTTCCCCGTTCTAGCGATACATCAATTTAAAAAGATCAATTTGTGGCATGACGTCATATTTTTCCGTCGCCATACAAGACAAACTGCTGGTCAGAGACATACAATTCTCAGAATCGTGTTTGGGGACCCCGTTTAGGATAACCTCGTAGACAAAATTTACACAAAATAGGAGGGGGTGGGGTGTTATCGCGAACGGTTGGGTTCGAATGGAATGACACTTATATGTGTTTTATGGACTGTTTTATCAACCAATATGTTCAGCGACAGAAGTTTTCAAAAATGTATGTTCTAGAAGAGAATTTAAACAACGTTCCACCGAGTTCCACGCGTAATGTATGATCAGCATGTTGATTGGACTACACGCTATCAAGAACAATCAAATATGGCTGCGCGCATTCGCGCGAAATCGCTTTGTTCACTCCTATCCTGTTTCGTCCCCATCAGCCTGCCATCTAGCGGCAAAGAACGTAACTAGGCAGGTAAGGTAGCGGGTAGATGTTCGCACACAAATATTTGACTCCGGTACTATGGGCAGCGCTCGTAGCAGAAATAGATTGATATCGAAATGTGGAAACCTGGATTTGGATTTCGAAGGTGTGGTTGAACGGCATTGAAGGGGTCAAGCAAATTTCAGAGTTCACGCATGGCTCTTATGGCAACCGCCCTAGAAACCGATTGTGGACTTCTCTCAGCTTATCCTCTCGATTGCCATAGCCCTTAATATATTTTTATGGAAACTAAACATTCGGGTGTACATTTTCACGATCTCAAGGCGGCAGGAACCGATTTCAAAATGTATTCACTGCGAGGGGAGGGCGGAAACTGCTCCAAAATATGCACAACATGAAGTATTTTTTTAGTGTACCCGACATTTCCTCGCGACAATTGAGACATCTTCCGGTCACTCGGGGGTGGGGGAAATTCCCCCTCCAATTAGCACGATATTCCAGCTCTGGCAAAGACTCGTTGCCATCCAGCCGCCCGGGAATTCTATACATGTGATGAGTGGGGCTGCGGCGCACATCGCGTACTATCTGGCGATCACCTACTTGTCAACAGCGGGCTCGGTCTACACGGACTCATCTGTCGTCGGCTGCGCGCTCAGCCATCGGGTACGATCCGAACCGGCCAGGAGGCAGCGTGAGGTACATCTAGCTCTGCGTCAGCTACCACTGCCGCCGGTCGTGTCTGTTCCGGACATCGAAAATGAGCGGGACTGACCGTTTACTCGCTCAATAATCGAACATGGTGGAATTACCGGTACAACCATCGACAAAGATAGAGACCACTTGATGTACTGTGGAATCGGTGAGGACGAGCTCATAGCAAGTAGCCGTGAGTTGAAGGTGTTCATATGCAAACTGAAGGTGAAATGGAATACGTCGGAGAGACATGTCCGACGATTTCTTACAGAGAACGAGGAATTGCTCAAAGGCCAGGTGATTAATCGGAAAGAAACCGCACCCGTGGCGGGCCCGTCTTCTCGCGCCGACCTTCAATGACCTTCAGTGAGAAGTGTGAAAGGGCTAGAAGACGAGCCAGCGGATCCTTCACCAAGCATACCTCAGAAGAGCTGCTGCACGCGACGAGAAGAACACGACGTGATGGCCATGAGGAGTTGGCCTTCGTGATAAAACGCACCACAGAAACACCGTCTCCGGCGATGAAGGTGCGACGCTTGTTTCAAGCACAGCCAACCCAGCCCAAGTATACAGATGACAAAGCGTGTACGCTTTTCATTGACGGACAATTCACCAAGTCATCCTGGCAAAACGTGTGGCTGTCGGAAAAAGAGCGCGAAGCTGATATCTACCCGGCTTACAACAGCATAAGGACAGCAAAAGCCAAATGCTACCCGTCAGTCATAGCCATCACACCGACACACGGGCTGAGGTTCCTCTCCGGTCGCTGCTGGGTCACACAGCCACCAGACCGTGCACATACAGGAGCAGGTGATCCGCCCAGTGGCCGGTGAGCGGCAAACTGTCGAGCTGGAACTCGACTGCAAGTGGGGATATGACGGCTCGACCGGGCAGAGCCACTACAGGCAGAGGGGCAGAGCAGAGCCGCTACAGGCAGAGCGACACAACAGAGCCGCTACAGGCAGAGCAGCACAACAGAGCCGCTACAGGCAGAGCGGCACAACAGAGCCACTACAGGCAGAGCAGCACAACAGAGCCACTACAGGCAGAGCAGCACAGCAGAGCCACTACGGGCAGAGCAGAAAACAGAGCCTCAGCAGAGCGGCACAACAGAGCCACTACGGGCAGAGCAGCACAACAGAGCCACTACAGGCAGAGCAGCACAACAAAGCCACTACAGGCAGAGCGGCACAACAGAGCCACTACAGGCAGAGCAGCACAACAGAGCCACTACAGGCAGAGCGGCACAACAGAGCCACTACAGGCAGAGCAGCACAACAGAGCCACTACAGGCAGAGCAGCACAACAGAGCCACTACGGGCAGAGCAGCACAACAGAGCCACTACAGGCAGAGCAGCACAACAAAGCCACTACAGGCAGAGCAGCACAGCAGAACCACTACAGGCAGAGCAGCACAACAGAGCCACTACAGGCAGAGCAGCACAACAAAGCCACATCAAGCGGGCAGGTTTTGTTGACCTCAGTTGTGCCGCTTCAGCTGACCTCCGGCACCATTGTGGTGTGGCATAATATAGCGCCGTCCTCTGCTCGCTTCTGCCGAACAGTGAAGCTAGATTATTACCGCGAGACATCCGAAATCAGCAAACAGGAATCGATCTTCTGGAATCGGCACGATGACCTGGTGCTTCACAGCGTGTGTCTGGAGCAGCTCAGCTCAGAGTCGAATTCCGTCGCTATCAGACGATGCGCGATGAGAGAGTCGCCAGTGGCAGCACCAATGCAGCTCGCCACAATTCGATGCCAGCTCGCCATAACGCTGTATCAAAACCTGTTATCAGATGCCAGCTCGCAAACCTGTATCATCAATGTAAACGCTTATCTACACTAAGCTAAATCCAGCTCAAACCTTATATAGCAGCTCGAACCTTTCATAATGCAGCTCGAAACGTACTCCAGCTCGCCACAACGCTGTATCCTCTGTCGTGCTGTGCCTTTCGTCGTGCGACGCCCGAGCAGATTAAGAAGCTTGAAGAAGTGTGGCAGCGGGCTGCGCATGCGCCCCACCTTCTGCTCGTTCTCGCCACTATGCGCGCCACTAGACCCGAGGCCTCTGGCTCGATCCCAAACGAGACATTTATTTTCAGAATCCCTTTTAATTTTGTTCGGCCCGGCTTGTTTTTGTTCGGGTTCGCATGTGATTTCGTGGGCCACGCTGTATATCCTTTCAGCACTGACGATATTTTTGGGGGCCTCAGTGCAATTTTCCGGGCCCCGGCACGATCTTTCGGGCCCAGACGTGAATTTTAGGGCCCCAATGTGAGGTGTCGGAATCTTCGGGCAGTTTTCGCGGTCCCGCTGCATTTATTTAGGCCACCGACGACGCGATTTTTTTTGGGCCCGGTGGAAAATTTGGGGGGGGGGCAGCGTGATTTTTTAGATCCAGCGGAAACCTGCAGGGCCCGACTGTGTTTATTTTGGGCTCCCAACACGAATGTGTGCGGTCCCAGTGCAAGTTGTGTGCCCCTGCGCGCTTTTTGTGGATCCCGGCGCAATTCATGTGCACCCCGGCGCACTTTGTGTGGCCCACCATCTATCAGGGGGAATATGCCCCTCCCCCTTCGGCACGTCGCTATAGCGACGTGCTATACCTATAGGTATTGATGGAATTTGCTATCGTTCGATTCGTAGTACGGATTTTAACCGCTAATTTATAATTAGTCCCTGCAGTTCTCATGATATTTAGGAACTGGAAGTTGACGCTTCTCGAAATAGTCTTAGGCCTGTTTTAGATAAGCAAACAGGATGCCCCCGAAAGCTGACTAACATAACTTAGGTCAATTTTGGCGACAATCATTTAATTATTATTTCAATATTTTCAAAACTAACTGTAGGTGCATCATATCGTATGAAACGACACAACCAACCCTAGGCATATCATATCGAACGGCGCAGCTAATCTTAGGCACATGACATCGTACCAAACGTAAGTATATCGGTCGGCGTTGTGTGTGTCGTGCTGTCACAACTGTGTGTCAAGTGTGTGTGGTCGGCGTTGTTTGTCGAGTGTGTGGTCGGCGTTGTGTGTGTTTTTTGTGTGGGGGGTTTTGTGTCGTGCCACAACTCAAGCGAGTGCATTGGTCAAGCATCCATGTCTTAGCTGCCTGACCAGCATTAATGCGTGGGGAAAAAGCAGAAGTGCTGAGCAGTCACATAAAAACGGGAGGTTTTTATCCCTGTCGAACGTCAATGACACCAATCAAATCAAATCAAGTGTGTGAGAGCACTGGTTGCAACATAGCTCAGCATAATATCCGCCAAATAATGGTCCGATGCAATCGTTTCCAATGGGCTCCTGTTGAACACGCTCTGCCACGAGTCAGCTAAGACTGGTTAAGTCAGCCCTGCGACACTGGTAACCCGTCAGCCCGGCGACACTGATGACCCGTCAGCCTGGCGACAATGGAAACCCGTCATCCTGGCGACACTGGTGACCTGTCAGCCCGGCGACACTGATGACCCGTCAGCCTGGCGACACTGGTGACCCGTCAGCCTGTCGAAACTGGTGGCCCGTCAGTCCGGCGACACTGGTGACCCGTCATCCCGGCGACACTGTTGGCCCGTTAGCCCGGCGATACTGGTGACCTGTCAGCCCGGCGACACTGGTGACCCGTCAGCCTGGCGACACTGGTGACCTGTCAGCCCGGCGACACTGGTGGCCCGTCAGCCCGGCGATACTGGCGAAACGTCAGTCTGGCGACACTGGTAAAACGTCAGCGCGGTTGAAATGGTGACCAGTGACCGACAACAATCTCGTCACTTTGGTGTCGGTCATTGACCTTCTTAATCGTTAATCTTTCCCCAAAAATGCCTTCTGGATTTCAAGTGGTATCTTATGCAGTTTTCCGTAATGCAGGAGAGCCTCATACAGCTATGAGGGTCATAGACTCGTCATCAACTATTCACAACCTTTTATTGTATCGAGAACATAAGATCCGGTATTGGAACTAATGTAACATATGACGTCATCGTTGGCGTTTCAGGTTCTGTGGGCTATTTGTTTGGCGATTTTGAAAATTGTTTTGAAACAATGTTTTGTGCTCAGGAAGGAGAAGCGCATCTTGTGTCCTTGGGTTCCTTTTTTCGACGCATTTAACCGCTAGGTCATGTAGCGTCGCCAACCTCTCACGCCGATTGGTCGCGGGTGGACTCGGTAAATGCCGTCGGCTGTGAGATTCGAACCCACAATCTTGCGATCAAGAGTCCGACACTCTACCAACTGAGCTACCGCGGCCCCCTGAGAAGCGCATCGAATTGCAGTTGAAAAATCCAACATTCTAAATTTCGAAACTTGTGACTTTCCTTAAACTCCAAAAGGAACTGTCAAAATGGTTACAATTTTCGTTTTGAAATTGATAGCGGATATCTAGACATTCGATTTCAAGGAACTGGAGCTAGGCACAAAAGTGCACAGTTTGGCTCAAATTTGCGATTTTAGTCCAACCGGTATTACAATTATTGTTGTCAATGAAAACTTTGAGTAAACAAAACGAAGAAAAAAATCACCTTTCTTGCTTCGAAAGATAAGCAAGCCAACATGATTTATCCTTTTTAAGAGGCTCGGGTGTTCCCTGAGTCATAACAGGGCACGTGACCTTAGCCCTAGTTCACGACCTCGACTTTTTCCTACACATTTCGGATAGCCAAGAGATACAGTGGATAAAGGCGAAGTAAAAAAAAACACAAAGGCTTATGCGAAATATATTTTTCATCAGAACACTACAAGTCTCGAAAGACACTTAGCAAGTGACTCCGCCAAGTTACCCGGGGATATGACAACATTACCGTTGCTTTGAGGCTCGCAATTATCGCAGGTAATAATTATACACGTGCGATTACCCAATGCAACGATTTTGATAAAAATCTGAGGTGTGGGGGGTTATTTCCGGCTTTTCACTGGTCTATTTGCAACAGAAGTCCCCAGATAATGCATACACCGTGCCCGTCATCCACTTCATGACGCGTTGCACGTTACACACGTGGTGATTGGCGATATTGGTGATCAGTGGCTGACCACCCGCGTCACCGGTGACTGGTGGCAGGTTAGCCCAGCGATGCCTGACGCACTTAACTTTATTTCCGGAGGGGCGAACATGCTTCCGGATCTGCTTTCGGATCTCCTGAGGAGACTGGGCTGGCTCGGCGCGGAGAACCTGGCAAAATACCACACCCTGTGCCTCACGCACAAGGTGCGTCGTCATGGTGAGCCAGAGTCACTGGCTCATGATCTCGCCACCGTGGCGGAGATTCGTGACCGGACCACCCGTCAGGACCATCACTTGCATGTCCCCCGGTCCTGCACTGAGATGGGGAAGAGACGATTTAGCTCCAGAGCACCACTTATGTACAACTCGCTGCCACCCGAGCTGATGCGACTTCCCGTGCCGATCTTTGGTCGCCACCTACGGCGGCACCTGTTTAACGTGCCGCCCGTGCCGGACTGATTTGCTGCTCGCCCTGCTGTATTTTATTTTTATTTTGTATTATATTTTATTATGACATGTAGAACCATCGGTTTAACCGTTATGTGATTTTGACCTTTTGTGCTGTGCTGTTTTATCTAATTAATGCGAGGTCGTAAGAGGCACAAGTCCATTGAGAATTACCTCAATACAAGTCTGTCTGTCCGGTTGTCTGTCCCCTGTGGTTTTTCGATTGTCATCTCTAGCCCCTCTGCAGCAGCCTTTTGAAACTTTGTGACTTTTCCTAACGATCTCTTTTACACATCTCGCAATTTTTCGAATTCAAACAAAGGCGGTGCTAGGTGTTTTTTTGGGCGCTAATAATCGGCTTTGACACTTTTCTGAAAATACCGCAACCAACAAATACGGTTATTGAAATACAAATATTCGGTCATTGAATGCTTATGTAGTATTTACGTGATGACAAGTGTCTATCATATGAGCACATACTAAATCTTACAAAATGAAATGTCAGATGCGAGTCCATGTAGAACAAAATAGAACAATACGTGGATGAACAGCACCGAAAATATATACCATTTTAGATGGATGGCAAGAACATTATAGTTCCACCAAACATTGTGTATGCAACCACGCACAACATATATGCTATAACCTAAGGTGACAAGGGCGGATTTAGGTGGAACTAAAAAGGGGATGAATAGATTTAGACTGAACTAATGCATTTGCTTTCATATGTATCGATTTCGTAGCAATAGCAAGCTTCGTTGAGCTGTTTTGTAAACGTATTTCATAAGACAAGTTGGCAGAGGCGATGCCAGGTGGAGCAAAAAAGAGGGAGCAACAATAAACCTCAGGTAAAAACTGCCAAAACTACAATCCAGCGCATGGTGCGCGACACCGTAGTGTGCGTGCGGCATACCAAGCCGTACTGTAGTTGTTGCAGCGGCTAAATGTGGTGTGTGGCTATACATAGTACATAGGCGACTGTGAGGCTCCACTCATCGCAGCTGAGCCCGCACACACCCGCATGCAATGCTGTTGTTGCGCGTGATGTGTGTACACGGCAGGCATGTGTAAGATGTTGGGACCAAGAATTACTTGGCTTGTTTTCTATGTTGCACGAATACGGATCAATGCTATACCGAAGTGATTTGTCAAACTCTTGTTCTTTCTACCTCTACACGCCAGTCAACGACTATTGAATTGAAAGCGTGCACCCGCTTTTGTTCACTAAATAGTTAAAAATGATCATATGGTACGAAATTTGGAATCACTCGTTCAAAGGTTTCAGTATACGTAGACGTAGTACGAACCTCCCTAGCATACAACAGTTAAATATCTGACCCTCATCTGTGTGTTTCTGACTCTACCTCTGATCATCTTGGACTCTATAATAGCATGGGCCAACTCGTATCCTGATCTGCTTCCTGCATCCGGTACTGCCAAACTATTCGAAACCTTGCTTTATAAATGTAGGTTATGTCACTAGAAACTGAACGCCTCTTTCACAACGAAATCGGCTCTTGTATCGTGTGAAATCGTGTATATTCTGGCGAAAGTCGTCAAAATCCGGGTAACGGAGATGTGATGTCCGGAGGCGTCCTTGCTGCGAAGTTCGCCCAGGCAATTGTTTTCTCCTGTTGTTGTTTTCTCCCGTTATTGTTCTTATTATATATTGTTTATAGAGGTAGTGAATTAGTGTTATTTCTTGCCATATTGTTCATGTATCCCAAATTATAGGCATTTCGTTTTACATCACGCCACGCTGCCTCATCGGCGACTTCCTCTACGCTGAACGTCATTTACCTGAAATGACGTCACTGGATCTTTTTGGCAAGAAAATGCATTCTTTTGTACGGCTGATCATACGACTTCAATTCAAATCCAGCGACTATTTACATGCCGGTCCAACATGGTAACTCAGTCTTTACAAACCATTGTACATCACGTCATGTGGCGCTGTGGTAGAGTAATCAAACCTGGGTAGCATCAACTATTTAATATGGTGCCATCTGATCTTTATTATCGTGTCTCGTATTGCTTCGACGCATGACATAGCAGTACATTTTAAGCCATCATATTTATTTCAACCGTTGCAAATAATAAATGAAAGCTAGCCTATGGCAAGAAAAATGCGGAATATACATTCTTAACGCCTTGCATGCTATATCGTCCATGAATTAACACTCATAGAGTGAAAACAATCTCGACATTCAACGTTTCGTGCGCGGCCAAGAAGAAAAGTTTAAGGCGCTTTTTCGTCTGCCGCTACTGTGCGTGACTGACCAATCAGCGAGTGGGCAGGAAACTACCCTGCGGTTGTGTTTGTGGCGCAGAGACGTTCATTCGGCATAGAGAGTTGTGTCGACCGAGTGGGGTAAGGGAATATTGACACGATTTTCACGTGTTACAAGTTACCGGAGGTGTGAAATAAGATATCGAGATGTCTGTGCTATCGAGGCGGAAGCAGTAAGGTACGTGAAATCCAGACCAAATATATGTTTAGTATAAAACAACACCAAGGCGCCAATGCAAATGGTTACTTGTCCTCCAGAAAATGGTGATTTGTTACTGTTAGGCCATTATTTTGGTTTGCCACAAAGTCTGGTGCATAAGTAGAGGATTTTGCGAATTTCTGGCCTAATGCTGGTCTGAAGCTTTTGTGGTCTGGTGCTAGTCTGCGGCTTTTGTGATCTGGTGCTGGTCTGTGGCTTTTGTGATCTGGTGCTGATCTGCAGCTTTTGTGGTCAGGTGCTGGTCTGCGACTTTTGGGGCCTGCGGCTTTTGTGGTCTGGTGCTGGTCTGCAGCTTTTGTGGTCTGGTGCTGGTCTGCAGCTTTTGTGGTCAGGTGCTGGTCTGTGGCTTTTGGGGTTTGTTGCTGGTCTGTGGCTTTTGGGGTCTAGTGCTGGCCTATGGCTTTTGTGGTCAGGTACTGGTCTGCAGCTTTTGTAGTCATGTGCTGATCTGTGGCTTTTGTGGTCTGGTGCTTGTCTGCAGCTTTTATGATCTGGTGCTGGTCTGTGGCTTTTGTGGTCTGGTGCTTGTCTGCAGCTTTTATGATCTGGTGCTGGTCTGTGGCTTTTGTGGTCAGGTGCTGGCCTGTGGCTTTTGTGGTCTGGTGCTTGTCTGCAGCTTTTGTGGTCTGCTGGTCTGCAGCTTTTGTGGTCAAGTGCTGGTCCGTGGCTTTTGGGGTCTGGTGCTGGTCTGTGGCTTTTGTGGTCAGGTGCTTGTCTGTGGATTTTAGGGTCTGGTGCTGGTCTGTGGCTTTTGTGGTCAGGTGCTGGTCTGTGGCTTTCGTGGTCTGGTGCTGGTCTCAGCTTTTGTGGCCTGGTGCTGGTCTGCAGCTTTTGTGGTCAGGTGCTGGTATGTGGTTTTTGTGGTCAGGTACTGATCTGCTGCTTTGTAGACTTGTGCTGGTCTGCAGCTTTTGTTGTCTGGTGCTCGTCCACATATTGTGTGATCTGGCTCTGACTTGAGGCTTTATGGCATTCCCAATTGAAAACAAATATATTATACTTATGTCACTACATTTCCGGTTCAATTTTTGTTCAGGATCTAAGTCCGTTTTCTTTGCAGGTATAAGAGATATGGATATGGATATGGATCGTATATGGATCCCGTGACTTTCTACGGGTGTCCACGGCCTCTGCAACCCACCAGTGTGCAGCTTGTTGCGAACAATGTATACGCACAAGTGCGCCAACTGCTAAAATTCCCGAAGAGGGGCAGACGTGTAAGCACCATTTGTGAGAACATTCGAGTGGCTAACGCTGGGTACTTCCTGGAAAAAACCTAGAAGACATCATCCGACTGGCGTCGGTGAAAGTGTGCTCCGAGTGGTGGGTGAGATACATTAACGACCACGGAGACGCCAACAAGCTTCAGTGCAAGTCAGTGCCAGTGAAGATCCGTCGCCACCGGTGCGAGACCCAGTGGGTGAAAACGCCCACGGGTCTGCAGGCCGAGGTGCTGGACCGCGGCTCCTACATCTTCGCCATAGTGTACCGGCAGCGGTGTTAGTGGCTGTAAGACTATCCTGGAGCCGAATGGCTTAGTTTAAGAATATTTAAGTGTAGGTACCTGTTCTGTGCTGATAAGTTTGTAAACATTAGTTCATGTTATTACTAGCCTGAAACTGTCTCAACATATAATAATCAAGAATGCGAGCGTTAGTATTCGTAAGTCGTTTTTGTTCTCGCGGTATAAGCGGAACAAGTATTGTGCTAAGAATACCGCACTTGTCATTGTAGAAACGTTAGAGAACCAAAAGGTGAAGTGTAGCATTTCTGACAGTCAGGTGCTTGTACTTGGTAGATGCTTGTCTAGAATACAGTAAAAAATAAAAAAATAAATAAAAAGTGCAAGGATGGGAGGCAGCTAGCCTACTGCGTTGCAAAGTAGGCTAGCTTCAGAGTTCTTTGAATGGCCGGTAATTGTTGAGGTAAACAGTGTTCCTTTGATTTCTTCTACCGAGTACAATAGGATCCGTTCTAATGCGGCTTCCCTATCTGCCAAATTAGAGCACCAGTTAAAAAAACCTCAGTTGTAAGAGGCTCGTCAGAACGAACTCGTAGGCGCATAAAGCAAAAGCTGCGTGCTGAAGAAGAACGTTACGGCTTGCAGGTATCGTTTGGTCCTGTTAGCGAGACTGCATCTGTCTCGCCGGAAGCCACCAGCAAAGTGTTGGACGATGGCAATATTTATCTAAGAAAATATAAAAAATTGAGAAAGTGTTTACCAAGCACCCCGTCATTGTGCAGTGTTCAAAAAGAAAGACAGTATCAAAACGTTACTATAGACAGAGATATTCAGACCTTGGAAAACGGTGCATACCGCACGATTGAATCCATTGTCCAGTTACAATTGTCCAGTTACGGCCGGAGACCCTGACAGATGGCGCCATTCGCGTGAAGTTTTCAGCAGATGGTGCAAACGTTGGAAAATTTAGAACTTTTACAAATTTTACAATCACATTTGTCGATGAACTGGACGAAAGGATTGTGCTATTGTGCCTCATCTCGTAGCTATTGTGGAGTTGTGTGAACGCTATGTTAACGTGCATGAGGTCATGCGAAAATTCGATGATGAAATCAGGCGCTTAAAAAAGTAAACAATTGCTGTGAGGGCTCCCCTCGGCAAATCCGTGTGTTGTTTTGTGCGGACTATACATTTCTGCTTATTGCGTTAGGTATGAAGGCTGTAACATCGTCAAATGCCTGTATCTACTGTACGTGCAGGAGCGCGAATTACTTTCAAGGTCTGGCTGAAGCACGGTGCAGTATCAGCTATGGTGATCCTGGGACTAAGCTGGACAATATGGTGCCAAGCTTCAGTCCAGAAGACATTGTCGTGGATGTCCTTCACATGTGCTTTCGTGTGAGCGATATACTTTTGCACCGACTGGTGGAGCAGGAGGTACCTGACGACGCGCACTCCAGAGCGGCTCTGCTCGCGGCACTGGATGCCCTAGGACTGAAGGGACATCTCGTTTCCAACGATAGTGGCACGCTAGAATTTTCAAGCCTACAGTGTCGCGACCATGATGAACTAATCAGTGCTGCCGTGAGAGGGGACTTCCTCAAGACAGTTATGCTGCGAGCGAGTGCTGCTCGTGTGAACATGGTAAGGGCACTATTCGCCAAGTTTGAAAAGGTCATGGAGATTGTGAAGAACAGTGATGACTGTGATCTCGTGAGATTGGAGTGCTCAACATTCCGGAGCATGTTCCTGGCGATATACCAGAAGTCCATGGTGACGCCATACATACATATCATGGTTTTCCACGTCCCAGACATTGTCCAAACGCATGGTGCCCTTTGCGCATTCAACCAGCAGGCTGTGGAGAAGGAGAACCACCACGTGACCTCAGCATTCTTTTCGTGCACAAACTTCCGCGGTGGTATCAAGCGCATTCTACCCAAGGCAGGCAGGCGACTGCTTCGCCTGTAGACGATGCATGCTATTTTTGTCACTGCATATACTTTATGCGAGAATATATATATATATATATATATATATATATATATATATATATATATATATATATATATATATATATATATGTTATTTTCGAGTGTGTTTTGTTGCCCTGTTCAAATGAGACTGCTTCGGTTTGATCATATAACCAATGAAATCGTCTGCGTTACAATTGGTAATGAATGACTTGCCGACTGCGGCTGTCGGCTTTCGAGGCAAATATTAATACACACACAAATATATATAAATATATATATATATATATATATATATATATATATATATATATATATGTGTGTGTGTGTGTGTGTGTGTGTGTTTGTGTGTGTGTGTTTGTGTGTGTGTGTGTGTGTGTGTGCGTGCGTGCGTGCGTGCGTGCGTGCGTGCGTGCGTGCGTGCGTGCGTGCGTGCGTGCGTGCGTGCGTGGCGCGTGGGGGCGGTGGGGAAAGTAATCAAGCTGTTCGCTTCCCATACTTTTGAGTACCGAAACAGTTGAGGGTTTTCGTGGTTCATGAGAATAATAATGCTTTAAGTTCTAATGATAATTTAGAGCAGCATATGATATATTTATATCTTGGGAATACTGCGTTTGATTCCAATGCCAGCTCCGTATCAGACTATAAAAACATCGGCTCATTGTTCTAATTCCAGAGTGTAGTTTCCTGGTCAGATTCGTGGTGGAGGGGGTGGTGCAGGGCACGCCCCAGCTTCCAACACGAAGTGGATTAAATTTGTGGGAAATGTTTCAGGATATGTTTCGACCTGAGCTGCCTCCCATCCAGCACAATAGGCAAAACCACCAATGTTACCAACTTTTCGGGGATAAGCTAGAGCATACTGGTACCTTGCACATTAAATTACGCCTGGACCGTCGTGGACGACTTTCATTACCATTGCAAAGTGACATGGTGAATTTTGCGAAAATGATGTTGATATTTGGCCACGGTTGTAAATAATTCAATTCTGATTCTTAAGTTTATCTGCGGAGCCATACTTTATTACCTAAGAGCACCGGGATTAATCCCAGAATGAACCGTGAAGCCAGGGGAGCCGCGCCCGCAATTCATTTACAATGGGCGACCAATTGTACCCGCAAGTTGTTCAGGTGAAATGACATGGCGAAAATAATGGTTAGATGAATTTAGTGGCGTGCATAATACGAAGAAATGTTTGTTGTGCACAAATATGCATGCGGAGCCATGCCATAACCGTGCGTTTTCATCGCAGACCAGTTAAAATAAGCTGGCTCGAAACTCCCGCCCAGTCTCGCTGGCAGTCGGCCATAGGCAATAGTACGCCGGACGGCCGGTAGAGGCGCCTCGGTCGTGGTTGCCGCGTCGAAGCAATACGTATTTTAAGACTTCATCTTCAATAGCTTCGGTACATGGCCCGGTTACAGTTGTTGATATTCGACCTATCGGGAGATGTATGTGGATTTATGTGGACCGAGTTTACCGAGAGGTTAGCGTTCCGTCAGTGCAGCCACACAGACGTCTCGCTGCCCTGGCTCCGGCCTTATCGGGCCAGTTGCAAGCTGACCCTTCCAGCCGGAGGCTATGCGAGAGCGTGAAGCAACTCGAACTGAGAGACTGGCGACAGGCCAGTGCAGACTGGCGGCCGAACGTAATGAGCTGACGGAGCGGCAATACCTTTGACCTATCATGGAGAATCACCAGCCGACCAAGAGTCCGCGTTCATTGGGCTTTTCTCGTCCCACCCACCGCGATGCGTTTATCGAGAGACTCCGTATCTCAGTCAGGGGCGAAATGAGCCGAGTGTCAGCTGGCCTCTCGGAGGGTAGAGCCGGCGAAATGTGCCGGGTAGGTGATGGCTGGTGGAACACCCTCACCGGGTAAGTGAGGGTGTAACAGTGACAAGAGAGATTATAGTTGAGTAAAGAACGCTTGGAAGAGTACACATCAAGCTCTTCATAACAATTGACTCCGAATTAAGATATTTTTACATTTTCCTCACGTAACTCGAGCAAGAATATGTTCGGGTGAGGGTGGAAATTTTCCACTGCTTTTGGTAGGCACAATTTAACGTTGGCGGGGCACGTGTCCATCAAAAAGTATACAAAACGACACCGGTGCCGAGGAGCCATATTACCGCAGAAACGAACATTCCATGAAGTCATTCATGCAGTTACGAATTTGTCGGTCACGAAGTTGAACATCCATGCAGGCAATCATTATCCACCATCATATCTCCTCACTAAATACCATATTGGAAAACATGACTCGGAGCTATCGAAGCAACCCTGCGACACGACTTATCACGCCTCCGGCCCAACACATGAACCGTAAACATAATGAAAACGCAGAGCACTTTCAATGCGGTCTTAAGACGGATGCCGCCAGTGCATGCCCCCTTGAAGCAAGACGATGGCGGATTTCCCGCACAACTCATCTGCTGGCGGGATGGGGCAGCCAGCTGGTCGACGGCCCCGACTGGCGCTGTCAGTGTAGTCAGCGACTGGCGCTGTTAGTGCAGTCAGCGCGGCCAGTGACGCAGCCACGGCGTTCCGGTCACACCCCATCGAAAAGACAAGTCCACCAAGTCCACTCGACGGCAGGGCAGCAGTCGGCGACGCGAGAAAAAGAACCGGCCACCGGCTGTGTGTACTCGTCCGTGGTGGCGGACACCGGCAGATGGCGGGACGGAGCCAGCGCCATCTACATCGCGGTGATTGGCGGACACGGCAGATGGCGGGACGAAGCCAGCGCCGTCTACACCGCGGTGATTGGCGGACACGGCAGGTGGCGGGACGGAGCCAGCGCCGTCTACATCGCGGTGATTGGCGGACACGGCAGGTGGCGGGACGGAGCCAGCGCCATCTACACCGCGGTGATTGGCGGACACGGCAGGTGGCGGGACGGAGCCAGCGCCATCTACACCGCGGCGATTGGCGGACACGGCAGGTGGCGGGACGGAGCCAGCGCCATCTACACCGCGGTGATTGGCGGACACCGGTATGTGGCGGGACGAAGCCAGCGCAATATATAGCGCCATCTATACTGGCGCAGCTGGCCGCGCGGCGAGGCGCCGTCCAGTGTGGTGGGCACATCTGGCGCGGCGCGATGTTGGTGCTCTCCCGTGACGTGGGTGTAGCCACGGGTGGCGGTCGGTGACACAGACGGACGACTGCCGCGGTTGGTGCTCTCCCGTGACGTGGGTGTAGCCACGGGTGGCGGTCGGTGGCACAGACGGACGACTGCCGCGGTTGGTGTTCTCCCGTAACGTGGGTGTAGCCACGGGTGGCGGTCGGTGACAGACGGACGACTGCCGCGGTTGGTGTTCTCCGTAACGTGGGTGTAGCCACGGGTGGCGGTCGGTGACACAGACGGACGACTGCCGCGGTTGGTGCTCTCCCGTGACGTGGGTGTAGCCACGGGTGGCGGTCGGTGGCACAGACGGACGACTGCCGCGGTTGGTGCTCTCCCGTGACGTGGGTGTAGCCACGGGTGGCGGTCGGTGACACAGACGGACGACTGCCGCGGTTGGTGTTCTCCCGTAACGTGGGTGTAGCCACGGGTGGCGGTCGGTGACACAGTCGGACGACTGCCGCGGTTGGTGCTCTCCCGTAACGTGGGTGTAGCCACGGGTGGCGGTCGGTGACGACGCGGACGACTGCCGCGGTTGGTGCTCTCCCGTGACGTGGGTGTAGCCACGGGTGGCGGTCGGTGACACAGACGGACGACTGCCGCGGTTGGTGCTCTCCCGTAACGTGGGTGTAGCCACGGGTGGCGGTCGGTGGCACAGACGGACGACTGCCGCGGTTGGTGCTCTCCCGTGACGTGGGTGTCCACGGGTGGCGTCGGTGGCACAGACGGACGACTGCCGCGGTTGGTGTTCTCCCGCAACTGGGTGTAGCCACGGGTGGCGGTCGTGACACAGACGAACTGCGCGTGGCTAGCCACGGGTGGCGGTCGGTGGCACAGACGGACGACTGCCGCGGTTGGTGTTCTCCCGCAACGTGGGTGTAGCCACGGGTGGCGGTCGGTGACACAGACGGACGACTGCCGCGGTTGGTGTTCTCCCGTAACGTGGGTGTAGCCACGGGTGGCGGTCGGTGACACAGACGGACGACTGCCGCGGTTGGTGTTCTCCCGTAGCCACGGGTGGCGGTCGTGCACAGACGGACGACTGCCGCGGTTGGTGCTCTCCCGTGACGTGGGTGTGCCACGGGTGGCGGTCGGTGGCACAGACGGACGACTGCCGTGTTTCCCGGTGTTCGGTGGGGTGTGACACAGAGGACGACTGCCGCGGTTGGTGCTCTCCCGTAACGTGGGTGTAGCCACGGGTGGCGGTCGGTGACACAGACGGACGACTGCCGCGGTTGGTGTTCTCCCAGTGGGAGCGTGGGTGTAGCCACGGGTGGCGGTCGGTGGCACAGACGGACGACTGCCGCGGTTGGTGCTCTCCCGTGACGTGGGTGTCGCCACGGGTGGCGGTCGGTGGCACAGACGGACGACTGCCGCGGTTGGTGTTCTCCCGTAACGTGGGTGTAGCCACGGGTGGCGGTCGGTGACACAGACGGACGACTGCCGCGGTTGGTGCTCTCCCGTGACGTGGGTGTAGCCACGGGTGGCGGTCGGTGACACAGACGGACGACTGCCGCGGTTGGTGTTCTCCCGTAGCGTGGGTGTAGCCACGGGTGGCGGTCGGTGACACAGACGGACGACTGCCGCGGTTGGTGCTCTCCCGTGACGTGGGTGTAGCCACGGGTGGCGGTCGGTGGCACAGACGGACGACTGCCGCGGTTGGTGTTCTCCCGCAACGTGGGTGTAGCCACGGGTGGCGGTCGGTGACACAGACGGACGACTGCCGCGGTTGGTGCTCTCCCGTGACGTGGGTGTAGCCACGGGTGGCGGTCGGTGACACAGACGGACGACTGCCGCGGTTGGTGCTCTCCCGTGACGTGGGTGTAGCCACGGGTGGCGGTCGGCGACACAGACGGACGACTGCCGCGGTTGGTGTTCTCCCGTAACGTGGGTGTAGCCACGGGTGGCGGTCGGTGACACAGACGGACGACTGCCGCGGTTGGTGTTCTCCCGTAACGTGGGTGTAGCCACGGGTGGCGGTCGGTGACACAGACGGACGACTGCCGCGGTTGGTGTTCTCCCGTGACGTGGGTGTAGCCACGGGTGGCGGTCGGTGGCACAGACGGACGACTGCCGCGGTTGGTGCTCTCCCGTGACGTGGGTGTAGCCACGGGTGGCGGTCGGCGACACAGACGGACGACTGCCGCGGTTGGTGCTCTCCCGTGACGTGGGTGTAGCCACGGGTGGCGGTCGGCGACACTGTTGGTACGGACGACTGCCGCGGTTGGTGCTCTCCCGTGACGTGGGTGTAGCCACAGGTGGCGGTCGGCGACATAGTCGGACGACTGCCGCGGTTGGTGCTCTCCCGTGACGTGGGTGTAGCCACGGGTGGCGGTCGGCGACACAGTCGGACGACTGCCGCGGTTGGTGCTTAGCCACGGGTGGCGGTCGGCGACACAGACGGACGACTGCTGCGGTTGGTGCTCTCCCGTGACGTGGGTGTAGCCACGGGTGGCGGTCGGCGACATAGTCGGACGACTGCCGCGGTTGGTGTTCCCCTTCTCCGTGACGTGGGTGTAGCCACGGGTGGCGGTCGGCGACATAGTCGGACGACTGCCGCGGTTGGTGCTCTCCCGTGACGTGGGTGTAGCCACGGGTGGCGGTCGGCGACACAGTCGGACGACTGCCGCGGTTGGTGCTCTCCCGTGACGTGGGTGTAGCCACGGGTGGCGGTCGGCGACACAGACGGACGACTGCCGCGGTTGGTGCTCTCCCGTGACGTGGGTGTAGCCACGGGTGGCGGTCGGCGACACAGACGGACGACTGCCGCGGTTGGTGCTCTCCCGTGACGTGGGTGTAGCCACGGGTGGCGGTCGGCGACATAGTCGGACGACTGCCGCGGTTGGTGTTCTCCCGTGACGTGGGTGTAGCCACGGGTGGCGGTCGGCGACATAGTCGGACGACTGCCGCGGTTGGTGCTCTCCCGTGACGTGGGTGTAGCCACGGGTGGCGGTCGGCGACACAGTCGGACGACTGCCGCGGTTGGTGCTCTCCCGTGACGTGGGTGTAGCCACGGGTGGCGGTCGGTGGCACAGTCGGACGACTGCCGCGGTTGGTGCTCTCCCGTGACGTGGGTGTAGCCACGGGTGGCGGTCGGCGACATAGTCGGACGACTGCCGCGGTTGGTGCTCTCCCGTGACGTGGGTGTAGCCACGGGTGGCGGTCGGCGACACAGTCGGACGACTGCCGCGGTTGGTGCTCTCCCGTGACGTGGGTGTAGCCACGGGTGGCGGTCGGCGACATAGTCGGACGACTGCCGCGGTTGGTGCTCTCCCGTGACGTGGGTGTAGCCACGGGTGGCGGTCGGCGACATAGTCGGACGACTGCCGCGGTTGGTGCTCTCCCGTGACGTGGGTGTAGCCACGGGTGGCGGTCGGCGACATAGTCGGACGACTGCCGCGGTTGGTGCTCTCCCGTGACGTGGGTGTAGCCACGGGTGGCGGTCGGCGACATAGTCGGACGACTGCCGCGGTTGGTGCTCTCCCGTGACGTGGGTGTAGCCACGGGTGGCGGTCGGCGACACAGACGGACGACTGCCGCGGTTGGTGCTCTCCCGTGACGTGGGTGTAGCCACGGGTGGCGGTCGGTGGCACAGACGGACGACTGCCGCGGTTGGTGCTCTCCCGTGACGTGGGTGTAGCCACGGGTGGCGGTCGGCGACATAGTCGGACGACTGCCGCGGTTGGTGCTCTCCCGTGACGTGGGTGTAGCCACGGGTGGCGGTCGGCGACATAGTCGGACGACTGCCGCGGTTGGTGCTCTCCCGTGACGTGGGTGTAGCCACGGGTGGCGGTCGGCGACATAGTCGGACGACTGCCGCGGTTGGTGCTCTCCCGTGACGTGGGTGTAGCCACGGGTGGCGGTCGGTGACACAGACGGACGACTGCCGCGGTTGGTGCTCTCCCGTGACGTGGGTGTAGCCACGGGTGGCGGTCGGCGACATAGTCGGACGACTGCCGCGGTTGGTGTCTCTCCCCGTGACGTGGGTGTAGCCACGGGTGGCGGTCGGCGACACAGTCGGACGACTGCCGCGGTTGGTGCTCTCCCGTGACGTGGGTGTAGCCACGGGTGGCGGTCGGCGACATAGTCGGACGACTGCCGCGGTTGGTGCTCTCCCGTGACGTGGGTGTAGCCACGGGTGGCGGTCGGTGGCACAGTCGGACGACTGCCGTGGTGCTCTCCGTGACGTGGGTGTAGCCACGGGTGGCGGTCGGTGGCCACGGACACGGCGGTGGGTGTTCTCCCAGCACGGGTGGCGGTCGGCGACACAGTCGGACGACTGCCGCGGTCGCAGCGCTCAGCTGGCTACTCGACAATCCGCGGCAGGCGAGGCCGGGACGGATGCCGAGCATACCGAGAGCATAGCCGGAGGGCTATAGGTCGAGTTTACAACGCGACTTTCAACCTCCACCGTGATGCAAAAATCATTACAAGAGGGGGAGGGGAGGGGCCGCATCGGGGCAAGGTGAATTGAATCCAGGAATTTAACATTGACCCCATGGCGTTGATTGGAAACAATCGACCTAAAGACTATCCCGCGCCCCCACTCCCCGTCTTAAATTCAGATGTTCAACCTGTTCAACCTTCCCACAATAAAAAGGCTCGCCACTTCTCACCGCTCAAGTATGTTTCATGACCCCGCGCTTCCAGTACACCACGTCTCACCGCTCCTCAAGTATGTTTCATGACCCTGCGCCCAGAGTACAAGACGACTCACTGTTCTTCAAGCATGTTTCATGACCCTGCGCCAAGAGTACAAGACGTCTCACTGTTCTTCAATCATGTTTCATGACCCGCCAAGAGTACAAGACGTCTCACTGTTCTTCAATCATGTTTCATGACCCTGTGCGGGGCGGGGATGGCCGAGTGGTTAAGGTGTTGGGCTCTGGGTACCAAAGGTCCCGGGTTCGACACTCGCACCGCTTGGGACATTTCCCAATCCCGCGGCCCACCGGCGAAACAGTGTGGGCGCGCCATTAGCCGTGAATGCGCAAAAAGCGTGTCGTGAACCACCCAATGAACAAACATGACCCTGCGCCTCGAGTATATCACGTCTGACCGCTCAGATGTCTTATGACTCTGCGCCTCGAGTGTATTGCATGACACTGCGCGTTCCAATAAACCAACGATACACGTTCGCTGACTCAATGCCAACCACGAAGAAGATGCCACCAAATTCCGACTGCTTCTTGTATTGGCTGAGCATGGAAATTGTATGGGCAAATAACAACAAAGGTCTAACCTGAAACTTCACCATATAAAAGAGATACTGCTAGCAATCAATCACTGAAACGGTACCCCGTAAACCCACCAGCACCACGCACGACATATGACAATTTTGTTCTGTAGCAGTCAGTTAGGGAGGCATTCTTAAAGCCCGAGCTCGTTCAGTCTCAAAACCGCACTTTAAATCAAGTAACCTTGCACACCCAGACATACAGCGAAAGTCGCACAGGCAGGAACATGATCCTTTGAACCTTTGGAACCTTTGAAGCGAGGTGGGTGATCACATTGGCCATGGGCGTCGCCACGGGCGTTTGCTAGGGGGAGAGAACCATACACAGGCGCAATGTGAAAGTTAACAAGTTTTGTGGTTAGACGCGTCTTACCCCGTCCCCGTTCTCCATCTTGACGACGCCCATGACAATAGCTGGATGTGGCATATGCACCGATACCATACGATGGCGGATCCAAAGACGCTGGTGCGCGAGCAAATCCTGTGAGGCTCCAAGGGAAGCCAACTGCTGTGGTTATGTTGCACAAACACTCTTTGGAAGCCAAGCTTTGTTCCAAAGGCTGTGTACGATTTTCGCATACGAACGAGAGCAAGCAATGTTACCATTCATCCTTCGTAAGGAACGAGCCAACCTTTGCGAGATTCTACAAGCAATCCAAAATAGGTTCATGCAATGGATGCTAGATGATAAATCGAACTATTCCACCAAATCATAGTATATTTGTGTGAGCCAATCCCAGAAATAGAACTTACACCTGCCAGACAGTTTCCTCTGGCTACAGCCCAGCATTCTCCACACCGCACTTACAAGGGCTACAAGCAGATCCCGCAGTCACGCGCGACTCAACGCCGCTCGTCCCTCCAGCCTCGCGCCATCGAAACTCCAGTGCAGTCTACCGGCAACAGATGGCGGGCCGGTCGCCTACGATGCCCGCGCGGTCGCGTACTGCTTGGGGAACGCGAACGAGTGCACACCGTGGCCGACCACGTTCGGCAGGAGGCCCGCGTTCGGGATCACGTTCCAATGCAGCGCCAGCGTCACATTGTTGTTGTTCCTGCAACACATAGGGCGCCTGGCGTCAGGCCTGCACAGGGGCGGATCCGGGGGGGAGCCTGATGGGGCTACGCCACTCAAGATGACGGATGCTTAGGAAGCACGTTCAATTTTTGGTTGTGACAACATTGCTTAAATTTCGCTTGTGGTCGTATCGTATCAAACCCGATACGTTTTCAGGAAATGGGTACGATGTTTTGGTTTGATCGAAGCAGCATCACTGGTGAAGACCGTTTACACCACCATCGCATGGTGGGCTGAATCTGCCCCAGGGGCTGCATGTCAATGACAAGTGTGGTGGTGTTAATCGTGTCGGACTAGTGGTTGCAGAAATTTGTCTGCAGGCAATCTGCCGGAGTCGTGCAGACGGTTGCTCAGGGCATCCGTAAGCATGCCTCTCATGAATGATGCATGCTGCAAGGCTTAGCTTCACCCTTCCCTATCATGAGGAATGCAATTTCAGCTGGCAGGTGTACCAAGACTTTGATATAACAATTGCACGATGGTAGACCAACTCAAATTACTGTCAGTCAAATTAATACGCTTCGATTACCTATGTTATTACATTTGCTTCCATGTGCCCGGTAAAGCTGCACATGCCTACAGAAAAAGCATTTAGGGCATGTGACACGTAACATATTTATAAGGACCACGCGTTTTAAGAACCCAGTACGAAGTTAACGCTGCTAAGCTAACAGCTGACTAGGAACCAGTTGTCAACTGACAATTCCGACGACCCCACAGTACTGATTGTCCCAACTGGCTAAGACCGACCAGATGAAATGTTCTCGAGCCACCTATCAATACGGAAGCGTTTAAATTGCAAGATAATTCATAATGGCAGCTCAAATGGGTCACCGAGCATAACACCTAACCGTAAATTTGGTTCATGACTATACTTGCACTGTGCAGGAGACGAATTCGAGAGGTAATCTTATCTTGGAAGCATCATCCACCATATATTTGTCGAATTTCACTATCGTACACTATTTTACTGCTGTGAACACAGACCAAGCTTGCACCGAGTACCAATGGTAAACGACAAAGAGCGTGAGGACAGAGCAAATGTCCCAATTGTGAGCACCAGCCAGCTCGAGCCTCTTTTTCCCAGCCATATACCACGCCTACAGTCATCCAGCAATAGACCGCAGCAGAGCACGCTCCGCTGGACTGCAGCTGACGTGACTCGCACGAAACGTACATTCTTCGGTGACAACACTCCTTGTATGTTAAGTTATAATTTCAATGATGTGAAGAGGTCTGAGCAAGACAAAAAAAATACGGCTGTTCCATTATTTGCTGCTGATCATACACATGCTACCGTCGGTGGCAAGGGAGATGGTTGGTTGGTTGGTTATTGGTTTTGCGACACGTCGACCGTTGAGTCATGTAGCGTCGCCAATCTCTTACGCCGATTGGTCGCGGGCGAAGAGTAGCGACAGGTGAGACTCGAACCCACAACCTTTCGATTGTGAGACGAGCATCTTACCCCTAGACCACTCGTGCCCTGGCAAGGGAGATGATTGGTGTCCGTGCGGAGGTGACTAATCACGTCACTGCAACTCGCCCCCCCCACGAGGGATGATTGGCAGGTGATGCAGACCACGTACGAGGCACTGGCTGCGGCCACACGGTCATTTACGACAGGATGAGCACACTATATCGCGCATGGCTATCTCCATGCTTAAATTCCCAACTGCCAGAGGTAAAGTTCAGGAGCCCAGAATTAAAAGACCTCGGGATGCAAGGTCGGTAGCTCACATTGTTTGGGGCAAGGCTACAAGTTACCTGAACTAAAATATGTATCCCCATAATAAATATGGGTTGTGTACATTCAAAGCAGGCATGTTAGCCAGGTGGATCGATCTGAGTCAGTTTACCACAGCTCGTGGGAGTAAGATCATATCCACACATTGGCTGAGGTTGCGGTCGAACACCCATGACTGGGTGGCGGCGCGTTTTCGCCCCTCCCCCTATCACCTCAGCAGCCAATGAACGAATCAGCTGAATCAGACGGCGCCTGACAGACTTGTGCCAGGCGCGTCCGGGGGCATAACAACTGTGACCTGGGGACTTGTGCCAGGCGCGTCCGGGGGCATAACAACTGTGACCTGGGGACTTGTGCCAGGCGCGTCCGGGGGCATAACAACTGTGACCTGGGGACTTGTGCGAGGCGCGTCCGGGGCATAACAACTGACCTGGGGACTTGTGTCAGGCGCGTCCGGGGGCATAACAACTGTGACCTGGGGGACTTGTGCCAGGCGCGTCCGGGGGCATAACAACTGTAGCCTGGGGACTTGTGCCATGTGCGTCCGGGGGCACAACAACTGTGACCAGGGGACTTACGTCATGTACGCCCGAGGGTAAAACAACTGTGACCTGGGGACTCATGTCATGTACGTCCGGGAGCATAACAACTGTGCTCTGGGGACTTGTGCCAGGCGCGTCCTGGGGTATAACAACTGTGGGTCTTGTGGGGACTTGTGTCAGGCGCGTCCTGAGGTATAACAACTGTGAAACTTGTGTGGACTTGTGCAATGTGCGTCGGGGGATATAACAACTGTGACCTGGGAACTTGTACCAGGTGCGTCTGATGGTATAACAACTGTGACCTGGGGGCCGTGGATGTCGTCACAACTGGTCACGGGTAAAGTGAGAAATATAACTATTCGGAAGTCGCACATTCCAGCAAATTTACATCAGCAACCAATGGACAGGCCAGTCATTGGCAACCAGATTTAGAAGGAAATCGATGGCCCTTGAGCTCCCGAGTCTCATGGGCACACAAATCTAGATCTTCGGGTCGTGGTGAGCACCACGGTCAGGTCAACAACAACACACAATTAACTCTTCACACTTACCAACCAATTCATCTCCACACTTTCTGCTGCAGTCATGCATGGTCATAATAATATAATAAGTGATTATGAAATAATACCCAAATAATTTAAGATTTTGGAGACAGATCATGACAGATTTGGGAGACAGATGTGACAGCATGCTATCAAGCACGTATACCACGCAAGCACTAAGCTATCAATACTATGATGTAACATGATCATTGATCATATTGACATTTTGCTAGCAAAGCAGACATGCGACAGCTACGTTCGGATAAATAGACATAAGTGCTAGAAGCCAGTTAAATGTATCCTACATTTTTCCGTGGTTGGTTCTTATGCTTCTCTCCCACTATCATACATACAGACCCCTTTGGTAACAATTTGTGTCGTTATTAGAACTACCCCACATTGGAAGTCGGTTATGCTTCCCAAGTCCACAAAATTCATGAGGATTTAAAACCCTATAGCTTTTTCTCCAGCTGGCCATCCCGGATGCATATCAGGATACGATAGTAGTCCCCGCCAGTGTAGAGCTGGTAGGGCGATACAATCCCCTAGCGACCCTAGCGATCCTCGCGGATAACTTCTGAACCGCTGTACGGAACCTCTCGACATTTCCAGTACCCTCTGAGGCGTTCTTTTTTCAACATTGGTGAAAAAAATGTGTTCACATTGACGAATGGCGTCATACAGGGGACACCTCTAGACCACTTGTTAACAGAATCTCATATTATTCCGTCTTGACATGCCATTGTTACCCGAAATGTCAAATAATGTCTGGTTAGGCCATAAGATGGCCGGTTTAACATTCGGGTATTGGCACTTAACCCTTCAATGATATTTTACGTCACTGACCTAGGCCGAACTCTGGTGACTTCTCCCCTGTGCACGAATGATTGAATGTTTGTCGGGTCCTGAAACCCCCATGGGTCTAAAAATTTGCGTTTCGATTTTCGCGAACCACGTGCATTAGTAGTAAAGTGCAGCCAATGCATTTACAATACGGCAAAGCTAACACAATCCATATCTATGTAGTGGAAATATGCTTGTCATTCAGCTAAACTTTGCTGTGCGGTGCTCCGATGTCAGACCTTCCTCCCCTGTCTATGGACATATCATAAGTGGTTAAGGTACTCCTGCAGCAATGCCCGCCAATTTCAATACCCTCCACTGGTGAAGGTGACGAAGTACCGCATGCGGGCGGGGGTTCACATTGTTCAGAGTATTCCACATATAGCATCTGGAAGCTGCACCTTATTTATATATTTATCTATTTATTATCTACCACTGCGCTCTCCATTTAGACGAACGCTGTCCGCATTTTAATGACAGGTGAATGCTGCACGCAACTGTTCCCATGGCTCCTTTTGGCATGGCATCTCTCCCCATGGCTCCTTTTGCGATTCTCCCGAAAGGCATAAATGTACTTGCAGTACAACAATTTGTTACCGGATAGACGAGGTGGACAGACATCGCATGACAACGGCTACCACCATACCACACATCGGTTCGGCATCAAGGCATGAGCGCTTTCATTTATTTCTGTTCTATTTTTAGAAAAATAAATTGTAATGCCTGCATTATACGTGCAAGCATAAATATGTTTAGAATCACCCAGATGACGAATATTTTCCTTTCCTGCCGTAAAATAATAATTGAAATTGCTCATACAGTTGCCTATCAGCCTTGCTGTCGGCTAGGTTTTCGGGAACTTGAGAGTAAGTTGTGTTAATGAAGACCGCTTTCAGCAGAATATGATTGTCGTTTGCTATTTCAGCGCTCGTCTGGATAATACAATGTATTAATGAGTACACCTCATCATTATCCCCGCAGAAAAAACGCTCATTTTAATGTTTTAACGGTGCTATGTTGGTAATGTGAACAAGACGTCATCGACCAAAAAAGCGATTGGTATTCATGCTCCTCAACCATTCCCGTTCGGTCCCTAATAAGAGACTCGAAACATAAATACCAAACAAAGTAAAAGAACCAATCAATCAATCACTTACATCATAAGGAGTTATCCTGATTTACAGTGCAAAAACCACTAGCCAGCTGTCGATAACAGGCAGCAAGCAGACAAGAGCCAGCCCAACTACGGAAACTTCTGATCAGTGACATCACTGCTCGTCAGCTTAGTACCACATCCTGGCTGCTGTCACAACGCACCGCACCACCAAGGTTATTCAACTTCGCTGGGTTGCCATGGCCGTCAACTGAAGAACTGTGGCAGAGGCAGACCAGTCGCATACTGGACTCTCGGCCAGCAGTGTGAAAATAATGGCTTCTCGATAGGTGAGAGATGTCGAAACGAGTGCAACAGGATGTCGAAACCGCCATGGAAATAATGTGAGGTGAAATATTGTTAAGTCCTTCAAACCCCGTTTTGAGACAATTGAATCCACATGACCCTACCCGTTTTGCGTGTTTTGAGAGGTACCTAATTTGGTGATATCGATATCAAGGATAACGATACAAGTATCTATGCCATAAACCGGTATTGTATAACATAGCATATCATAGGAAATCCGTTTACCTGGAATTGCGCTACGGGATGTTCGGTATCACGATCCCGGATCCGATATGGTGGGCATAAATATGATACTTATAAATGGGATACTGTTAGAAGCGAGGCATGCAGACCTCACAAATATACACCAGGAAGCAATATGTCGATTCGGTGTTCAGTAAGTGCTATATTTCACCGTATTTCACGAATAATTTATCACTGCCGGCCAGTAATACGGTCACTAGTGACATTATGTGTCGGACAGTGATAAATTATTCGTGAAATAGAGTGGAATATACCACTTTCTGAACATTCAATCGACATCCTTCTCCAGGAAGCTTCGACATCCTGCTTCTTAATGCGTGCTTATGAAGTCTTGAAGTCTCCTTTCTAACAGTACCTCGTTTATAAGTAGCATGATCATGCTCTCGATAAGGGATGGTGATACACGAACTTTTCGCAATGCAATTTCAGGTAAAGGGATTATCCATAATGCAATATGGCATACAGTACCAGTATAGAGCATACTTTTTTCTCGCTATCTCGAATATAGCTATTCCTAAATTATGAATCTCAAAACAACTCATGACGGTACGGTCATAAGTACGCCATTGGCTCAATTGAGTCTGAAAGACATCAAAAGCATTTGAAATGACACTAATTCCATGGCAAATTTCGACATCGTACTGTGCTCATTTCGACATCGCACAACTAACGAAAAGCCATTATTTTAACACTACTCGGCCAGCATCAGAGTTAACATAATGGTTTTTCGTTAGGTGTGAGATGTTGAAACGAGCAGGGTAGGATGCCGAAATTTGCCATGGAATTAGTATCGGTTGGTTATTTGGGCTTAGGGGCGCATCGACTGCGTTGGTCATACAGCGCCCATGGAATTAGTGTCATTTAAAATGCTTTTGACATCTTTCAGACTCAAATTTGAGCCAATGGTGTAGGTACTTATGACTGTACTTTTATCATTTGTTTTGATAATCATGATTCAGGAAGAACCACATTCGGGATATTGATATTAATCCTATGCTATAAGCTGGCATTGCATGCCATATCAAATTATAGATAATCCCTTTACCTGAAATTGCGTTGCGAAATGTCCGTGTATCACCATTCCTTATCAAGAGCGCATGGACATAATACTTATAAGCGAGATACTACTAGAAAGAAGACATGAAGGCTTCATAAGCACGCATCAAGAAGCAGGATGTCGATACTTCTTGGAGAAGGATGTCGATTGAGTGTTCAAAAAGTGGAATATTCCACCCTATTTCACGAATAATTTATCACTGGCCGGCACCCACCTCAAGCCAATGGTACTGTCACTAGTGACACCAAGCCAGTGGTACGGCCACTAGTGACGCCATCACGTACCTCAGGCCGTTGCCGTCGTCCCAGAAGTAGTACTTGGTGTTGATGCCCTTGACGTCCAGTTTGGAGTTCTCGCCGCGCAGGATGATCTTGTCCCAAAGCACCACCTGGTTCAGCGTGTTCTGTGGCGTCTGGTACTCGGCCACCAGGTACAGGAACAGCTGTTTGGCGTTCCAGTTGAACACGTCGGTGAGGTCGGCCTGCAGGTCGAACGTCAGGAAGCCCAGGTCGTTCTTCTCACGCGACGCACTGTAGTCCGCCACGTTCTTCCTGGGGGAGCGCGACGGGACATGTGAGCATAACGCTGGGCCGTCGATAAAAGGTGCACATGGCGAAGCTCTGATTCAGTCATGAGCTTTTCACCTCTTTCCTCGAATTGCACTAAATCCCCCACCTACACACTTCCACATACTTTCAGTGCCAGGTGACACAGATAACTGGCGCCGTCACTACCTTCACACGTACCCATAGTCTCAGTGTTTGGTCACACAGATAGCTAGCGGCGTCACCACCTCCACACCCACACCTAGTCTCAGCCCCGGTCACACACATAACCGGCGCCGTCACCATGTTTCGGGACGGCCATCGCGGCAGACCGACGGCACTGTCGGCACTGTCGGTACTGTCGGTACTGTCGGTACTGTCGCACGGCTGATCTCGGCCAACACTCCCTTCGCCCATTCGTGAAGTCTAATTGCAATGTTGATGAGCCTGACTAATGTCATGGCGAGTTTGGCATGACAACAGCCAACGTCGTGGGTTTGCCATGGCAACGCCGACGCACCTTGAAAATAATACTACATTTGAAATATTGAGGTGTGTGCACATTTTGCGATGATGGAAGACGCCTTGCTGGCAATGATGGCAATCACCCAATACAGCCATAATCTTGGGAGCGTTTTTGAACAGGCGAACCGGTCGGTCAGATGACGCCACCAGATAGCTAGCTGTTAAGGAAACGCCTCTGGTTTTCCTCACCAGGTGGAAGCAGCACGTCAGTTTTTGCCCGACACACGCCGAAGCGCGCCATTCAGCCCTGCACACCTGGCCATCGCACCGACCGGCCGACACAGATCGCAATCACAGTTCCGGAATTGGAAAGGTGTGCTCCTCACCCCAAGTCAGCACCATAATTAGCGTGAGTGAATCATCGTACTGGCTGACTGCCTGGGATTTACGCCACACAGATGACGCATTCACGTCGCCAACCGAAGCCCAGTGCCATCGGAATACCTCAAATGTAGCTGCCAGGCAGACTGGACAGCAACAACATCACCCACCCAAACCCAGTGCCGTGGCAATACGTCAAATGTAGCTGGCGGGCAGAATGGACAGCAACAACATCACCAACCCAAACCCAGTGCCGTGGCAATACGTCAAATGTAGCTGGCGGGCAGAATGGACAGCAAAAACATCACCAACCCAATCCAGTGCAGTTGGAATACGTCAAATGTAGCTGGCGGGAAGAATAGACAGCAAAAACATCACCAACCCAAACCCAGTGCCGTTGGAATACGTCAAGTGTAGCTGCCAGGCAGAATGGACAGCGAAAACATCACCAACCCAAACCCAGTACCATCGGAATACGTCAAGTGTAGCTGCCAGGCAGAATGGACAGCGAAAACATCACCAACCCAAACCCAGTGCCGTTGGAATACGTCAAATGTAGCTGCCAGGCAGAATGGACAGCGAAAACATCACCAACCCAAACCCAGTACCATCGGAATACGTCAAGTGTAGCTGCCAGGCAGAATGGACAGCGAAAACATCACCAACCAAAACCCAGTGCCGTTGGAATACGTCAAGTGTAGCTGCCAGGCAGAATGGACAGCGAAAACATCACCAACCCAAACCCAGTGCCGTGGCAATGCGCGGAAATACGAGAAGAAAAAAACTATGTTACCCCAACATCTTGTTCATCCAGTCTCGATCTATCCCGCGAAACACACGCGTGATCGTGTATCACGTGCGTGATCGTAGCACCGCGTGGGTTCGCGTAACACACGCGTGATCGTGTATCACGTGCGTGATCGTGTATCACGTGCGTGATCGTAGCACCGCGTGGGTTCGCGTAACACACGCGTGATCGTGTATCACGTGCGTGATCGTAGCACCGCGTAGGTTCGCGTAACACACGCGTGATCGTGTATCACGTGCGTGATCGTAGCACCGCGTGGGTTCGCGTAACACACGCGTGATCGTGTATCACGTGCGTGATCGTAGCACCGCGTGGGTTCGCGTAACACGCGTGATCGTGTATCACGTGCGTGATCGTAGCACCGCGTGGGTTCGCGTAACACACGCGTGATCGTGTATCACGTGCGTGATCGTAGCACCGCGTGGGTTCGCGTAACACACGCATGACTCGCCTAGATCAACCGCATTGCACCCACCCAATTTCCAATGTACACAGTGCACATCTTATAATTTACAAATACGTTTATTAGACCTCAAGAATTTGACCATCCTGCTTTTAAACACATTCAGCGATCGGCACCCCACCACATCTCCAGACATCCCATTCCATTGATCAACCACCATTTCACTAAAAACCTGTTGCCATTTAGCTGTCCCACACCTCATTGCTAAAATAATGAGTTCTCATCAGGTATTTTGAGAGGTACCTAACTTGGAGAAAAAGATATAAATGACAACAATGCAAATACCTATGCTATAAACTGGTATTGTATAACATAGCACACCATAGACAATCACTTTACATGAAATTGCACTATGCGATGTTCGTTATCACGATCACGGATTCGTTATGATGAGCGTAAGCATGATACATATAAACGGGATACTGTTAGAAACGAGGCATGAAGATTTCACAAGCACGCACCACGAAGCATGATGTTAATAATTATTTGGGAGGGATGTCAACTCAGCGTTCAGTAAGTTGTATATACCACCCTATTTCACGAATAATTTATAACTTGTCTTAACACTAACTTACTATCACCTTGACATGAACACTAACTTTAACACTATCACCTTGACTTGTCAAACCGGAATTGATGCCCCTTATGTGATGCTCTAGATAGAAGAGCACTATTCTGATTGACATCATCTAACCCTTTACCACTTTAAACATGTTAAACAGACAACATCCTATCACCCCTTCAGCTCATATACTTGAGTGAATGCATATCTAATGCCGCAAGCCTCTCTCAATCCTATACATTTCCTAGCCCACTGATAAACCTAGCAGATTTGCATTTGCATTGCAAGTGCATTTGCATTGGATCCTTTCTAGCATACCCATATGTTAGAATAAGTTTGCTAGAATATAATCATGACATTTCATTACTTTCCCACATACAAGAATATCCCACCTGCCATCATGGGCATGCATGTTGTAACCTGTCAATTCAAATTCGTGCAAGCTATCTCCAAGAATCCTTTCACATCCCTCAGTTATGCATAGAAAATCAAGTTTTTTTTTCACACAACATATATGCATGCAGTTCCCCATTTTTGTTCCTAGCACTTCTACCATTTACATACAAACATGAGAAAGCATTCTTTCCATGCTTGCAATACTTGTTTATTGTCCACAATCTCCAACAGCATATTGTGCCCTTTACAAGAGAAGTCATTAGCTAAAAAAACGTAAACAGAGCAGGTGAACAGTTTTCAGTTCAAACAGGTAAACGTCTGTCAGAACTGCATCGATGCCCGATGGCTACGCGGCTCAGATGTGAGCGTGTGACGCAGCACAGTATCTAACCACCTGCGTCTTAAATGCATTCATCGGGTTCGTGAATATGTCCGCACTTGGTGTCATCGCTAAAAATGTGTTCGTTTCTCTTAATAATCTATTAAATAATCCACACCTAATGGTTTATACACGTGCATAAGGCACATGAAATGAAACAGGTTGCTTATTTCTCCTCACTGGGACACATAATCCAAAGTTCTGCAATAACACTGATGAGTCCGTCCTGCCACATAAAACGTTTCGTAAGAACATGATGTCGGATTGTACGCGACGAGTGGACACAGACGTCATGCTATAAAAGCGAAGAAGGTCCTGATATTGCAGAGATCCCGGTCGAGGTGTGGCACTAGTGTTGAGCAAGCCACATTAAAAATGTATGTTCTACCATATCAATCCTGGCCAGATGTGCTGTGGCTGCGCCTGCCAAGGTGACGGAGCAATACTCGAGGCGAGACCTAATGTTCGCGTTATATGCCGCCAACAGAGCAATTTTCGAGAATTTGCTACCAAGAACCCCTGCTTGCATTGATCTAATAAACAGTCCGAGAGCTTGGTTCGCAGATGACACAGTTTTTGCCACATGTTGTGCGAATGTCAATTTGCTGTCCAGGTGCACACCCAGGTCTCGCATCACAGTCTCACGCTGCAGCGTTGTATCGTGTACCATATATTCGAAGCGCACAAGAGTACGACGGAGAGTCATTGTGAATTACCTACATTTCAGAGGGTTCAAGGATAGCATCCAGTCTGCGGACCACTTGCAGAGGGAATCAATATCCCTCTGCAGGCGGGTCGCGTCATCCACAGACGCTACCCTCCTAAAAATGTTGACGTCATCAGCAAACATCAAACATTCCGAGTCAATCCTGGATGGCAGGTCGTTCACAAACAGGGCAAATAACAGAGGGGCCAGCAAGCTCCCTTCCGGTACACCGAAAGTGACATCAGCCCAGTCCGAGACCGCCCCGTTGACTATCACTCCCTGCCGGCGACCAGTCAGCTATGAGCGAATCAGAGAGATAATTTTGTCTGAAACATTATATGCGTTTTCGAGCTTGTATAGTACTTCTCACTTACCAGCTAACCCCCCCCAACACCATGTCTGTTAAGCTAGCAGCAGCCACAGCAGACTGCTCCAACAGACAGCTCCAGCAACAAGCACCTATACCAACTAAATTAATGTCATGGGGAAGATTTATGCAGCTACACAGGAACAGGTATTAAAATATACAAGCCACAGATGAATGCATGTCTATATAAACGTAAACTTCATGACATAAATTCAGTGACAATCGGTGTTCGTTGCTGTTGCATAGCACCGTTCCAGTAACTAGCACCGAATGTAGCTAAATAATGTCACATCAAATTTACACAGTCATGCATTGATTTGTGGCTTGTTTTTTTATGTCAACATGCATAGCTTCAGAAATCTGGCCCACAACATTAAGTTAGTCGGCATAGCTGCTTGTTGCTGGAGCTCTCTGCTGGAACTGTCTGATGTGGCTGTCGCTAACTTCATGGACATCCCATGACCTGTCTAGCTTCCCTGAACTCTACTAAGTCTCCTCTTACCTATTGCTGAGCAATTCCACTCCTTTCATGCTCAGATGTAACCCATCGAATGCAAACATTTCAATCCTCCCCCAAAATACCCCAACATATCTAAGAACCATACACCATGCTCCTTGCAAATCTTGGCCAACCTGCTCTTCATCAGTCCAATGGCCCTACAACTTAAATGGCCCTGCTAACCTATACATCAAAGTCCTGTACTCTGTTAATGTTTCCTCAGCTTTACCTCTTCATACATCATTCATACCAATATGCACAATTATTGTTGCACTCTCTTCACTTCCCTTCATTACTCCTAACTTATCCCCCACATCCTTTACTGGGGCCCCTGGGAAGCAGACTTGAGTCCTTCTACTTGAGTTCCTACTATGCAATGAATAATCAGCATATCCAACTCTTAAATACCCTCCTAAAACCCCCCTCTGGCTATATTTAGCTACCTTTTCACTCCCACCTCCATCCAAAGTAGCATTACTCTCCCACTCTTCCAATACCTCAAGCCTATTATGCATGTTAAGGTCAGGTCCATTTTCCTCCAAGCTATCCTAGCGCTCCTATGCCGAGTCACTGTCCACCCTCCTACTATCATGGCCTCACTAGCACTCCTGGAATATTGAACCAAACCTGCTTGACTATCATCACATAAAATTGGCCCCACCACTAAACACCTCAGGTGCTCCACCTGAGGTGAAGCACCTGAGCACCTTCCTTGCCAACATCTGTACTTTCGTGCTCAAATGACTGATGATACCCCTACACTCACACTTTCCATAGCCATCTTCCATTTTTAAGTTGATTTGATTTGTTTGTTATTCTTATTACAAACTAATCTAGGTTTTGTCTCATCAAGACATCATGCTAACTAGCAACTAATATAACTGATCAGTGTATGAGCTACCCAGCTTAATGGAAATAGCACACACCTGCTCACCTATACACACTGGTAGTTTAGGGTGCATCAACTGCATAGGTCATATTGTACACACACAATGGGCAAAGTAACTATCCCACTTACAGAAACTAAGCCAAAGTCCACTTCTGCAATTGGGAAAACAAAATATTAATTATAACTTATGAAAATATAAAAATTACTAACATTAACTGATCGACATGAACAAACTATCTAGCTGAAGTTATAAAACACTTAATATAGTTTCATTCACACAAAATAAACAACAAACCATCACTCTGCTTGCAAAGTCATAAAAGTCATAAAGTATTAAGGCTTAATAAGAGCCACAGGGGCCCATCTGGGTTAAGCCTATCTAGAAAAGGTACTAGAATGTACATACTCCCACCCCAATCAATCCCTTATCCCAAGTTCCTAGGAAGCTATATATCCCAGCCCATCTAACACCACTCACTTGCTACTGCCTAACACCCTCAACAATCACAAGCTCCTCCCATCACACCCATCGTGCCACCATAGACAACCTCATCAGCATCACATCCCGAAGGAAGGTGCCGAATCCACTGCTAGGCACATCCCACAGAAATTCATAAAGCGTTCAGACTTAATAAGAGACTCACGTGCTATTGCATAATACACTCAGCAATTACAAACTCCTCCCATCATACCCATTGTGCTACCATAGACAATCTCATCAGTATCACATCCCGAAGGAAGGTGCTGAATCCACTGCTAGGTACACCCTATATAAAGTTATGAAGCATTTAGACTTAATAAGAGACTCACTTGCTATTTCATAACACAGTCAACAATTACAAACTCTTCCCAACCCCACTCCTGCCTGTCGATCAACCTTCCCTGGAATACAGAAAAACAATCCCCCTATTCTTATAATGATTGTCTATGCCGTTTTTAAAGATGTTCAGTGTGTTGCTACTCACAATGGTTCCTGGCAGCTGGTTCCAGTGTTCTACTACCCTGTTGGTGAAGAAAGACTGTCTCAACCTTGTCCTGCTGTGATTAACTTTAATTTTGAATTGATGACCTCTAATTGCATCATTTCTGTTAAATTCAAACATTTCCCTGAGATATCCCTGTTCCTGACCATGACCAAATTTAAAAACCTCGATGAGATCTCCTCTCAGCCTTCTATATCTAAGTGAAAACATGTTCAACTTCTTCAGTCTTTCCTCATATTCCAGGTTGCCTATACCATTAACCATTTTTGTTGCCCTCTTTTGTACTCTCTCTAAAAGCCAACAATCTTTCTCATAACTAGGGGACCAAGCTTGGACACAGTATTCCAAATGTGGCCTGACATATGCACAGTAAAGCTTCCTGATGACCTCCTCACTTTTGTATGACACATTCCTCTGTATTGCCCCAAGCATTCTTAGTGCCTTCTTCCTGGCTTCTTTGGTCTGTTCTGATGCCCCCAATTTTGTGTTCAAAATAACACCTAAGTCCTTCTCCTGCTGCGTCACAGATAGTACTTGGCCACCCATCAAGTATGGAGCCTTCATATGCTGCCTACCTACATGCATGACTTTGCACTTATCAAAATTAAACTTCATTTGCCATTTTTCGGACCACTTCACTAGCTCGTCTAAGTCTTTCTGCAGCAAAACCTGCTCATTTTGCCCTGTTATTGCCCTAAAGATCTTCAAATCATCCGCAAATTTCAAAACCTTACTGCTTAGGCCACATTCAATGCTATTCACATATATAATGAACAATAGTGGCCCCAGTACCGATCCCTGGGGGACTCCACTAAGAACATTTTGCCATGATGACTTTGTACCATTTAGCATCACTCTTTGCTGTCTATCTGAAAGCCACAACTCTATCCATTTTAGGATGCTACCTGCAATACCATGGACCTGAAGCTGCATCATTAACCGTTTATGGGGTACCTTGTCAAAGGCCTTACTAAAGTCAAGATATGCTACATCAACCTGATTTCCCTGATCAAATTGTTCTGTAGCAAAATTCAAAAAGTCCAAGAGATTTGTGAGGCACGATCGCCCTTTTCTAAACCCATGTTGAGTATCTTGAATCAATTTGTTTCCTTCCAGAAAACTAACTATTCTATCCTTGATAATTGATTCGAGTACCTTGCAGACTAGGGATGTGAGGCTTACTGGCCTATAGTTTTCAACTTTCCCTCTTTCTCCTTTCTTGAAAATAGGAACTACATTTGCCCTTTTCCAATCTGTTGGAATTTCATTTTGCGAAACTGATCTACAAAATATTATACTAAGTGGAATTGCCACTTCCTTTTCAGCTTCCCGCAATACCCTAGCATAAATTCCATCGGGTCCTGCTGCCTTGTTTGTCTTTATTTTTCTGATATAATTGAAAACAATATCACTATCAATGAAATCAACATCGTGTATCTGATCACCTGTCACTGAACTGTGGTTCACGGTTGGCAGATTAGTCACATCCTCCACTGTAAACACTGATTTAAACTGATTGCTCAACTCCTCAACCATCTCACTATCCTCACTCAATATAGTCCCATTTACATCCAGTGGACCAATTGTGCTTGAAACTTTACTTAGCTTGTAGAAACTAAGAACTTTTTACTGTCCCCATTACAGTTCCTAGCCAAATCCAATTCTTTTGCTCGCTTTGCTGCTCTGATTTTCTGCTTCACAGCGTCTCTATATTTTTGATACGACCTTAGATTTACGATATTTGAAGCCTCCTTAAATACTCTAAATGCACCTTTCTTAGCCTTAATTGCTTTCATCACATCTGGTGTAAGCCATGCTGGCTTTCCTACCCTTCTTTTGCGCCTTTGCTTTTGGGGGACATGTCTAATCTGAATTTCCCTCAAGTAGGATTTGAACTTTTCCCACATTTCACAGGCATTTAAATCAAATAATTCTTCTTCCCATTTTATGGCACTTAAAGCCTCTCTCATGCAGGCAAAGTCTGCCCTGTTAAAATTTGGAATCTTTGCCAAATTATCCTTGATTGTCCCTGATACCTGTGCCTTGAATCTCACTATGTTATGGTCACTTCTTCCCAGAGTTTCTCCTACAGTCAAGTCTTGAACTAAATCACTTAAATCTGAGAAGACAAGGTCCAAGAATGAGCCCTGCCTGGTTGGTTCCATTACAAACTGGTGTAAGAACAAGTCCTCTTCAAGGCATTTCCTAAACAGTTTACATGATGGGGAGCCAACACCAACATTTTCATATCCTTTTAGATTAAAGTCACCAAGAATAAGGCATTTCCTCTGAAAGTTTCTACTGATTTCCTCACAAATCACCTTATCAAGCTCCAGTTGCTGAGAATGTGGCAAGGCTCCTGATCGATACAAAGCTCCTATCCTCAGTTTATTGTTGTTGCCTTTTCCCACAGCAACATCAAGCCAAATGGACTCCACAGACACATTTTTCACCCCATCTACTACTTTTTGAGAACTGCATAAGCTATTCACAAAGAGCATTACACCACCCCCTTTCACTGCTGGACCCCTATTGCATGAAAACATATTGTATCCCTGGATCTCATAGTCCTGCAAGTTATCCCCAAAATATCCCTCACTGACCCATGCCTCAGTAATGCAAACAAAATCTGGTTTCTCCTCAGCAACATAACACTTGAACTCATCAAATTTGGATCGAATGCTCTGAGCATTAAGCATCATACACTTAACAAAAGTTCCATGACTATCTTTGGCTTTTTTATGTTGAGTAGCTCTATCATCTCTGGATGAGCCACCACTCTGCCCCCTTGATCTACTGCTACCCCTATTTGCTGACTGTGAGGTTCTATTGCCTATGCTGTCACTATTGACATATCCCTGAGATGGCAATGCCAATTCTTCCCTCCCCACCCCCATTATCTAGTTTCCCTGAAGGACATGTTCGTATACTTTGCCTAACACTTGCACCCCCTTCTCAGAGAAGTGCAAGCCATCCCTCTGATAGAGGTCAGATGAGCCATAAAACCTGCACCACTTGTCAACAAAAGTCAAACCTAACTCATTGCAAAGCCTACCTACCCTGGCATTGGCTGCCAGTGCCCTAGAGCTCCACTCAGGGAGACTCCAGCCCTAGGAAGAATAGCTGTCACAATAACTCTGCTATTGCTTTGCTTCAGGGTGGCCAGAAGGGCTCTGTAGTCCTGCATCAGCTCCTCACTCCTAGCAGGACCTATGTTGTTCACTCCTACCTGCACTATAACTGTACTGAACTGGTTCTCGCTGGTGGCCTGTGCGACCACTTGGACCAGGTCTCTAACTTTGGCACCAGGCCAAAACTAAGCTTGTGGTCATCATGTTGAGTCAAGACCATTACTAGCTATGAACTCAAGCTAATTAATATGCAACTCCTTAACTTATATGTGCACAGTAAGGTCAGTGACCTTATAGAAACTGTGTGGGCTGTGGCACAACTTACCTCCAGATAAATATTAGTCTCCAAAATAAATACCAATATAATTAAGATGAAGCCTAGTTAGTTAGTTAGTTATTAGGGCTTTAGGGCGCATCGACTACATCGGAAGATGAAGCCTAGATTACCTCTACAATTACAATAGTTGGAACACGAGGGTCTAACTGGTCTCATACAGCTACTTTGTTCTAGTTCAATCCCTAAGTTAGTTAGTTAGTTAGTTGGGCTTTAGGGTGCATCAACTGCATTGGTCATTTAGCGCCCATTGCAATCCCTGAGTCAAAAGATCAGATTTAACTCAAATAAGATATATCTACAGCAATTTATACTCACTACCTAAATTTAGCAGACAAACGACACATAAATATATCCCTCTAACTATCCCCTTAACATAATTATAAGCCATGTGGCCACTCTGTCTGTCTACAATGTATCCCTGTGGCCATGACAGTATTGATGTTGGTAGTCATGCTTCAAGGTATTTTATGAATTCTTGGAATTTATATTTCCAACACAATGTTTGTGAATGTAACTAAGATGATGGCACTACCCATTTACAGCGCAAATGCTTACTATTAAGTTTGTGAACAAAATAACAACAAAAAGGGGCTTTGAGTTAGGTAGCATAGCATGAACAGTAATGTTAAAAAAATGCAGCATAAACTAACCTGACCTAGCCCAACCTCCCTTTGGAAAAATATACCCAATACAAAATTTTGTAAAACTGACACCAAGTTATTTTCTTATAATTTTCAAACTTGAAAAAGTTAAGTCAACCTAACCTGCAATTGAATAATTTTTCTCCAATTTTCTGTTTAAATTATTAAAAAGAAAATTTTGAAACATTTTCCAATCTGAAAAACATAAACTAACATAACCTAACCAAACCTAACCCATTTGTTTGCTTTATGGAGGCAAAATGTGTCAAACTTTCTTGTGATTACCTTAACCCATCATGTCTTTCCTGTCAGATCCTCACACCCCATCTAAGGGGTTCTTTATACCCTTCTAAAATCCAAACTAAGCATAGTTCATTTTGGGGGAGATTTTAAAAATGAAAATTATTTGGGATCAGAAAAAGACGGCAAAGTTGACAATGGCCCCAAAATATTAGCACACCCCAAAATCAACCTTTTATTTGTTGGAAATTTCCCCAAATTTTCAGCATATATTTTCATGAATTATTATTGTCTTAATCTGGCTGGAAAATGATATTTTAAGTCAACTTTCCATCATAAAAGTCTTCCTTTATCCACAAACTTCAATTTTAGCCACAAGGGGCAAATATGCAACACTAATAAATCATGGAAAAAATTTGGTGCATTTTGCTGCATCATAAGACAAGGAAACCCTGAAAGTTTCATTAAAATATCTGTATCTGTTAAAGAGTGATGACTGGTTGAACTTCTTTGGAGGTAACCTGACTCCTTGACTGTAGACTGGAATGACTTGACTGAAATGGATGACTGGAAGTCAGATATACCCAGATTAAAAAATATAACCTCACTAATTTAACCTAGCACCTGCAATACAACAAATTTCCCTCCACTAACCCCCTGTGCTCACCTCCACTAACCACCACTTCAGTACACTTCATCAAACAGCTTGCATGCTTGCTAAAGAAAAGTGTGCTGTTCAATGGCGGACGTCTTTCAACTATGAAAAGTGTAAGGTTATGCATCTGGGGACTGGAGGTGAGACTTTCAGATATACACTGGGAGGTAGGGAACTATATGGTATTGAAGAGGAAAAAGACTTAGGTCTTCATTTCAAAAGACCTTAAAGCAGAAAAATGCAATTCGGCTAGGAACTGGGCACTCAGAATGCCAGGAATAATTAATAAGAGTGTGAGGTACAAGAGCAAGGAAGTCATAAAAAACTGTACTTGTCTATGTGCAAAGCCACTTCGAATATTCTATACAGGCATGGAACCCTTACATATAAAAAGACATAGATATGCTAGAAAGAGTGCAGCTCAAAGCCACCAGACTCATTAGTGGACTGGGTAATTTAGAATATGGAGAAAGGTTTATGGCATTAGATATGTACTCACACAAGTGTAGGAGATTAAGGGGTGATATGATTGAAATGTATTCAACTGATAAAGGTTTAGATGTCAACCTGAATGAGATGCCCTTCAATTTAGAGTGTCGTTGGTTATTGGTTTTACGACACGTCGACCGTTGAGTCATATAGCGTCGCCAATCTCTCACGCCGATTGGTCGCGGGCGAAGAGTAGCGACAGGTGAGGCTCGAACCCACAATCTTTCGATTGTGAGACGAGCATCTTACCCCTAGGCCACCCATCCCCAACAATTTAGAGTGTGAATTAGTTATTAGTTATGAAGTGTTTCGACTTAATAAGAGACCCAAGGGCCCATCCAGTTAAGTCTGTAAATGGAAGATACCATGCCTGGTAAAAAGACCCACCCCAACCATCACCACATCCTAAAGAACCATCCACCAACAGCCCACACACCTATCAATGCCAATCTGCCCTAGCTATCCAGCCCTATTCCCTTGGTCCCTCTTAACACATGTGGATTGAATGCCTAACCAATACTTTTCCAACTGCATCTAAGCCTGCTTAAACTGGTCTGTGCTGTGCACACTTACTTGGCATAAATCTGACCCCATCCATCACAAATTATAACTCAAAAACAAGATTTTCCTGTCTAAAAAATTTGTCCACCCTACTTTTAAATACATTCAATGCAGAACTCCTCACAACATCAGCAGGCAGCCTATTCCACTGATCAACAACCCTTTGACTGAAGACCTGTTGTTGCTTAACTGTCCTACATCCCAACTTGTCTAACCTGAATTGATGACCCCTATGTGAAACTCTAAACTGAAGAGTGCCATTCAAATTGACCTGATCTAGTCCTTTAACAATTTTGTACATTTCAATCATGTGCCCCCTTAACACTCGCACGTCCGGCGGTCCGCGCCAACTTCGCATGTCCGGGGGGACAGATGTCTGCCCCCTAAGATCTCCAGAACTATGCTAGGTAGCGACAAACGGAAAACGGCGTTGGATAGCTGGTGACAATCTCTATCGAAAGTATTTCGGTCATTTTCTCGCTCAGGTCAATATTTAGGTCACTGGGCCATCATAGGTCAAATTCGACCAGATCGGATGGAACCCTCAGATATTGACACATATCTCAGGACCTGTAACAGATAGGAACAAACTGCAAATGCTATTCGACAGCCCTTGAAATGTGCTATCGACATACGCTGTGTAATTTAAGGTCAGGTCAACAGATTGGTCACCGAAACTATGACCTCAGGTCAAGGTCATGGGCTAGGCTAGGATGTCATGTAATGTATCAATCGACACGTCTTGGCGATACAAGCACAATGACGGTAATTTCAGCCTTCTAGCTCAATGCGGTGGGATATAATGCGCAGAAATGTGCTAGTGATTTCAGGTGATCTCAGCTGACCTTGGTGAGGTCACGGAGCAAAAATGTCAGCGGTAACATTGAGAATAGCTTCCAACTACACGCCATAACCGTTAGAGGTCATTCCGAGAGCAAATATGTAACCAGGAAACATTTGTATATTTTACCATAGGCCTACAATGGGGAAGCCATGGCCGCGACCTGACCTCAGGTGAATGCTACGAAAAAACCGTGATATACATATTATAGTCCCTGATAAGATCATGACGTTATATAAGTTTGAAATAAATCGCCCGATTATTGTGGGAGTGATGCCACCTAGAACTCCGAGGGATGTTGGGTCACTTCGCCTGACCTGGTGACCTGACTTGGTGACCCAGGGTCAAAAATTTCTGAGAATATGTGGAAAAGACCAATGAGCAGCCATGCGAAGTTTGGCCTTGCTAACCCGATTAGTATGGCGGCAAAGTAGGAAAAACCGCAGGGGGGCAGATATCTGCCCCCCCGGACGTGCGCGGGTTAATCTCCAATACCTGAGTGAGTACATATCTAATGCCACAAGCCTTTCTCCATATTCTAAGCTACCTATTCCACTGATGAGTCTAGTTGCTTTGTGCTGCACTCTTTCTGACATATCTAAATCTTTTTTCTAGGTAGGGGCTCCATGCTTGCACAGAATATTCCAAGTGGGGTCGCACATATGCTAAGTACAGTTGTTTTTCATGACTTCCTTGCTCATATATATCACACTTCTAATAATGAGTCCCAGCATTCTGAGTGCCCTGTTCCTAGCTGAGATACATTGCTTTCCTGCTTTAAGGTCTATTGAAACCAACACACCTAAGTCCCTTTCTTCTTCAATAACATCCAGTTCCCTCCTTCCCATTGTAAATCTGAAAGTCTCACCTTCAGACCCCAGGTGCATAAGCTTACACTTAACATAGTTAAAAGACATCTGCCATTGATCAGCCCACTTTTTAGGTCCTCCAAGTCTAGTTGAATATTACTAGATTGATCATTACTGTTTGCTACTCCTACCAGCTTGATGTCATCAGCAAATTTGAACACTATTCCTTAGCACTACCTCAATGTTATTCACAAAGGTGATAAAGAGAGGTGGTCCTTTATGAACAGACCAAAGAAGCCAGGAAGAAGGCACTAAGAATGCTTGGGGCAATAAATAGGAATGTATCATACAAAAGTGAGGAAGTCATCAGGAAGCTTTATTGTGCATATGTCGGGCCACATCTGGAATATTGTGTCCAAGCTTGGTCCCCCTAGTTATGAAAAAGATTGTTGGCTTTTAGAGAGAGTACAAAAGAGGGCAACAAAAATGGTGAATTGTATGGGCAACCTGGCATATGAGGAAAGATTGAAGAAATTGAATATGTTTTCACTTAGATATAGAAGGCTGAGAGGAGATCTCATCGAAGTCTTACATCATAGACAATCATTATAAGAATAGGGGCTTGTTTTTCTGTATTCCAGGGAGAGTTGATCAACACATTTGGTGGACAACTGGTTCAGTGTACAGAGTGCAACCAAGAAGGGCCCCTGTGGCTCATAGTTGCACAGATCTTTTATGTCTTTATGTCTTTAAAGAGAGGTGGCCCTAGAACAGAGCCCTGTGGTACTCCACTCAGAACATCCTTCCAATCAGATTTACATCCATTTAGACTACCTTTTGTTTCCTTCCCCTCAACCATGCTTCAATCCAACCTAGAACTTTTCCAGCAATCCCATGTTGCTGTAGTTGATGAATTAGCCTGCCATCCTACATCATCAACATCCATCCTGCTTTGATTGTCTACTTCTTTAGTAACATACTCCATGAACTCCAACAGGTTAGTTAAACAAGACCTTTAAGATCAAAATCCATGTTGGGTATCCCTTAAAAGGTTGTGCCTATCAAGATGAATCTGAACATTCTGTTTAACCAGATTTTCTAGTACCTTGCAAACTATTGAGGTCAAACTGACTGGCCTGTAGTTTCCTACACACTTCATACTTCCCTTTTTGAAAATTGGTACTATGTTTGCATTTCTCCAATCTTCAGGCACTTCAGAATATTCCATGGACCACCTGAAAATTATACCTAGGAGAACTGCCAAAGCTTTAGCACACTCCACTAAGACCCTAGCATAGCATCTGGTCCAGAAGCATTATTAGGTTTCATATTCTGCAACTGCTTTTCTACAGCTTCTGTAGTTATTGTAAGATACTCCAGCCTATCACCTGTCATGGCATAAGCTTCAGTTGTTTCTGTTGTACCAGAATTATCTTTAGTGAAGACTGATAACGATTGCTTGCTTATGGATTCCACAATATCACAATCATCAACCACTATTTGCCATCTACCTCCAGTGGTCCTACACTACACTTTTTAGTCTTAAATTTGTAGAAGCTAAAGAATCTCTTAGCATGACCTGCTGAACATTCTCAAGCTAATCTGATGTCAGCCAGTCTTTTAGATGCCCTAACACACCTCCTAACATTATTTCTGGCTATTTTATATGATTCGAGGTTTACCTCAGAGTTAGCATCTTTTAGTTCCTTGAATGCCTGTTTCTTTGACTCCAGTAAATGCTTTACTTCCCTGGTCAGCCATGAAGGTGCTTAACCCTGGTTAATCTAATTTGCCTATTGGGAATGAACCTATCCTGACCTTGAAATAGAAATAACCTTCATAAGTCTCCCCAATGAATTTCATTCAGGAAGATCCTGAACTCATTGTAATTCCCTTTAGCAAAATTTGGAATCAATGTTTTATTGGTTCCTACACTTCCAACATACAATGAGAAGCATATGTGATCACTATTACCAGCTGAAGGCAATCACCTTTTCTACATATACACATCATTCAATCAGATCAATACAAGCATGCCCATATGACATGATTAAGGCCCAAACAACACCAATACTCTCCGCCCCACTATTTTGAACCACATGGACACTGAAGACACTGAACTGAATTTGCCAAAAAGGGATTTTTATGAATTAAACAGATTTGGCAGCTATCAACTGAGACCAATGTGGTGCACTGTTCAATTTTTCCATTTTCCCAATTATTATCATTTTCTTCATGATTTTTAAACAGTGTGTGCATTGCTGGTGGATTATCAGCCTGTCTTCACCAGGTACCTGTCCCAGTGATAAATTATTTGTGAAATAGGGTGGAATATACCACTTTCTGAACACTCAATTGACATCCTTTTCCAAGAAGTATTGACATCCTGCTCCTTCATGCGTGCTTATCAAGTCTTCGTGTTTCCTTTCTAACAGTATCTTGTTTATTAGTATCATGTTCTTCCTCTTGATAAGGAATGGTGGTACACAAACATTTTGCAATGCCATTTTGGGTAAAGGTATACCTATAATGTGATGTCACATACAATACCAGTTTATAGCATAGGTATTATTCTTCCTATCTCAAATATAGCTCTTCCTAAATTATTAATCCCAAAGCAAATAATACAAGTACATTCATAAGCACCAAAACCATTGGCTCAAATTTGAGTCTGAAAGACATCAAAAGCATTTTAAGAGACACTAATCCCATGGCAAATTTCGACATCCTACTATTACTGTGCTCGTTTTGACATCTCGCACCAAATGAAAAACCATTATTTGAACCCTGACCTGTCCTCACACCAACCACCACATCAGCCACACTGCTGGTAGCACACCCTACATTGACAACACCTCATTGAAGGTGCCATACTTTGCAGTCTGGGTTGTGCAGAATCCCTCATTGAATGTATTTAAAAATAGGGTGAACAAATATTTTTGGCTGGAAGACCTTATTTTTAGCTTTAATTTGTGGTGGATCAAATGTGATTTATGCTAGTAGATGTGTACTGTCCAGGCCCCTTTAAACAGGCATGGATAGTTTGAAAATATTTGGTAGGGCACTTGATCCATGTGTGTTAAACTGGATCAAGTGAATGGGGCTTGATAGGTAAGGTAGAGAGAAATTGTGGTAATCTTTACCTTTCGGCCGACACATACTGCCAAGGTTAGTGATTTGCAAAGAGTTGCCTATACAATGTCACATATATTTCATGACGTCATGGCCAAAAAATTGGCTTTGGCGGATTCTGTTTTTCTGGTTAGGTTAGGTTAGATTATATTATGCTACGATACATTTTGTATATTATGCTACATTATCTTAGTCTAGGTTAGGTGGTAATCTTTACTGACACCCGACTCATGTGACGTCACTTCCTGACTCCTGTGACGTCACTTCCCTGACTCCTGTGACGTCACTGTTCCCCACTGTACACCTCTTTACAAATCACTAACCTTGGCAGTATGTGTCGGCCAAACGGTAAAGATCACCGAAATTGTTCGGTGTGTGGGATGTTGGTGGATGGTTTCTTTGTAATTTTGATATGCCCTTGTGGATCTTATTAAGTCCAAACACTGCATGACTATGACTTTATAACATGTATTAAGGACCACTGGCAAAATATAGAATATATGGATGTCTGATATAGTCTTGATTCCCATGTTTGGAGCATCAGCATATTCTGCCGATATGTCAGTTTAAGCATTTGTGTACTCATAATCACATAAAATATTCATATTCTGTGCAAATTCTGTGACTATGCAATGCTGAAATATGTAAGATATTTTGCTACAAAATCTCTGCAGCCTCCATGCTGATCAAATGTCATGTGGCACTTCATGAAGAATGAACCTCATAAAAAAACAGCAAGAATTGCAGCTGCTACCCAAGTAGTCCAAGAACAAATTCTGCCTAACTGGGATAGAATCTGCTCAATATCCAACAGATTATTGGTCATCTGGATATTATTTTTTTTAGGGTGTTTTTGGATTTTCGATAACAAAATGCTTCATAATACCATGTTAGTTAATGTGATTCAGAAGTGCAACCACTCACTTTATCTGTTCAGGTTTACCCCTCAGTTGATCATAATGATCATTCCTATAATGTGCCATCCATGCCACACTGCTGTTCTTTGTGCCATAATTTATACATTCCTCACCTGGAGCTTCTCAGACATGATTAAAGGGAAATTCAATACTCCATGCAGTTGATTCAACTTTTCTTCATGTAAAAATTGCTCAGTTTCTGCCATTTTGACACATATATCAAGCACACTTCATCAAACATGCATGGAGTGGAACTTGGCAGAATGATACAGCAAGTCAATAAGGATGACACCATGACCTGGATAATAGGGTTTTAATTTTGTCATTACAATATTACTTGATATTAGTTCAGGTTAGATAAGATTGTATTAGGTTAGGTTAGGTTTGGTTAGCTCTTCCTATTTAATTACCATACCAGTAAAATTAGCTACTACTGCTCATTAATTTCAATAAATAAGATGAGATTATATTAGTTTGATTGGATAAATTTGATTAGGTTAAGCTGAACTAGGTTAGGTTAGGTTAGCCCTTCTTATTTAATTATTATACCATTCAAATTGCCAGGCCACACATGTAAATGTAATATATTCTAGCAGATAATGGCTTGTAGCTCATCAGTCTGCTACCATTCTGTTCTGGTTTCAGTGAGTGGAATGGGATTGTTTGTGTGCAATATGTGAGGAAAAAAGGCAGAAACAAAGCATTTTTGACATGAAAGTGTTTAATGAACTGCATGGAGTGTTCAATTTCCTCTTAATCATGTCTGAGAAACACCAGAATCATGTTCATAAATGTGGTATTCCAAAACATTAAGGTATTAGAACCACTTGTGGAGTTGGGCAATCGTGACACACCTATGATGTCATCATTAAACTTGAAAAGCAAGCACAAGCAGCAAAAACAAGTGGTTTCTTTTGAATCACGTTCATAAACATGTCATTCCCAGAAAAAAATCCCACACTTTAAAACACAAATTTACCATCATCTGTGTAGCTCCAAATGATACAATGGATAGAATCTCTTGTACACTGCATAGATTCTTGAATATTTTGCCATCCAGGTGGCTCTGAATGCATGCTCCACTTGTGATCTCAGGTCAAATGGGCATTGACCAAAAAATTGTATCACATAGCATCAACTATTCAAGCATGTTGCCATACTTTACACACTGGCTGCTCAATGAGTACAAAAATACATGGATATACATTTGAACAGGGCTTTTTCATTTGGTTCCAACATGCTTTGAACACGTAGTAGAACAGGTAAACATACTTACACCACCACCTGAACTGTTTTCACATCTATAGGTCGACGATTATCATTGAAAAATGTTGACGCAAAACAGCAGAATGTCAAGCTCGCTAATACCGAGAGCGTAAAAGCAAGTAACGCATTTCCTCGAGACAAGAAGGTATTCATTCTTTGAGTTTTAACGCCAGAAAATTACCGACTTTATGATCAGTTCTAGCTCCAAGACTCAGTTAAATCGATTGGATAAGTTTTCTTCTATGCAAAGATGTAACTAGACTAGCCCCGGCAACATAAAAGAACATTTATATTCACAAACAAACGGACAACCCGAGCGATCCGACCAATCTTTGCCACAATCGCCACGAGCAGCCGGAAGCCTTCGTCCGAATAATTGTAGCAGGCTCGCTGTTATTGCCACGATATTATTATGGGCCAGCACGGTGCCTCGGATCTATGGAACCTGTTGGATTTTTATAGCATGTCATACATTGTATGCAAAAGTGGAGCTTAATTTTCAAGTTATTTTACGAATATGAATCATTCTTCATATGAAAACTACTAACAAAATATTTCGTCATTCCATTTTTAGAATAAAAAGTAACTGATAAACATTACACAAGAAAGTACACGTCGCACCTGTGCACATCAAGTGTCCTGTGCCAAAACAGGAAACGAAATAATCTACATGACGCAAATGGAACATCTCAGAACATCTAATGCAAAAACCCACCATGACTTAGAGCCTATAATACTCAAAACGTATAATTCTTCTGACCCCCTAAAAGCGTTGTCAGTGGGAATGCTCAAGACCTATCATGGTCTCAAACCATAGGATGCATCTAATGCTCGAAGCATATAACTGTTCAGAACGTATAATATCCCAATCCCATGATGCTTCAAAACCACCAATACTACATATTGTGGGAATTCGAAACATATCATGTTCAAATCATATAATGCTTCATGCCCACTAATGTTCAGAAAGTATAATTTTTAAAACATATAATGCTTCAAAACCACTAATACTCTTCTTTCTTTTTTTGGGGGGTGGGGGTCGTGACGCACTTTATTCAATCACTGCTAATCGGCGCCGCCCACACTGTTTCGCCGGTGGGCCGCGGGATTGGGAAATGTCTGAGCGTTGCGAGCGTTGAACCAGGGGCATTTGCATCCAGAGTTCAACGCTTTAACCACTCGGCCATTCCCGCCCCGGATGCTCAAAATATATAATGCTAAGATACCTATAATATGCTATATAATACTTAGATATGCCAGATAAGATATAATATGCTATATTATCTATAATCCTCAGATACCTATAAATGCTCCGAGCTATATAATGCTGAAAACCTATATCAGTTAACGACTGTACAGCATAATCGGCCGTAGGGTTCGCTTCACATTCCCAAACGTTGTTTACGAATATTCCTGCCAGATTCATGCTTCGTTCTCCACTAATATTCAGGAAGGATAAAGCTGGAAACATCTAATGCTTCAAAACCACTAATGCCCAAAACCTATAATGCACGGAATCTATAGTGCTCAAAGCTATGATGCTCAAAACCTATTATATCAGCTGAGGACTGTTGGACAGACAGACTTTATTGAGTAATCCACAACGGACTTGTGGCTATTATAACCTCGCGTTAATTAGATAAAACAGCACAGCACAAAAGGTCAAAATCACATCTAAGTTAAACCGGTGGTCATACATGTCAGGATAAAATTAAAATAAAACATAAATACAGCAGGGCGAGCAGCAAATCAGTCCGCCACGGCGGCATGTTCGGCAGGTGCCGCCGTAGGTGGCGACCAAGGATCGGCACGGGAAGCCGCATCAGCTCGGGTGGCAACGAGTTGTACATAAGTGGTGCTCTGGAGCTAAATCGCCTCTTCCCCATCTCAGTGCTTGACCCGGGGGACATACAAGTGATAGTCCTGACGTGTGGTCCGGTCATGAATCGCCGCCACAGTGGAGAGATCATGAGCCAGTGACTCTGGCTCACTATGACGGCGCACCTTGTGCGTGAGGCACAGGGTGTGGTATCTGGCCAAGTACTCCGCACTGAGCCAGTCCAGTCTCCTCAGCAGATCCGAAACATTGTCAAACTTTTGGAGGCCGAAAATTACTTTTGCCGAGTAGTTCATAATTTGTTGAATGCAAGACAGGTTCTTTTTGGTTCCGTTACCATACACATAAATACAGTAGCGGATCTGAGAGAAGACCAGAGCATTGACCAGCGCGGAGATGACAGCAGGTAGAAGGTGCCCCTTAGATGCGATAGACCACCCAAAACTCCAAAACAACACCGAGTCACTTCTGAGATTTGCGAGTCCCAGCTGAGCGAGCGATCGAAAATAAGACCGATATTTTTGCATTCCGACATGGTGGGTAAATGGTGATCGCGAAATTTCACCGTGATATCCGGTATGGCACGCAGATTTTGTGGGCTGCCCAACAGCATCAGCTGTGTCTTAGCAACGTTAATTTTCGGTCTATTTGCTCAAAACCAGATGTCGAGGGAGGCCAAAACTGTTTCCATATGAGCGACGACATTTTGAATTTCAGATTTCTTACCACTGACCAAAATTTTGGTGTCGTCGGTGTATTGGATAACCGCTGCGCCTTCTGCGAACAGGCTGAGGTCGTTGGCGAAGACGTAGTAGAGGAGAGGTCCGAGAGATGATCCTTGAAAAACGCCGATGCTGTTGGGCAACGGGGCAGATTTTTGGACGACACCCAGATTGTCAGGGAGGCTGACACTCTGGGTGTGGTTCTGAAGATAAGCCGAAAACCAGGATGTATCGATGCTGTGGAGACTTAATTTTCACACGAGTTTTGAATGGTCTATCACATCAAAACATTTACTCAAATCCAGCAGGCAGAGAAGGGACACTTCTCCATGGTCACAAGCGGACAGGATCTGGTCAGATATGGAGGTCAGGTATGCCGGTATGTCAGGTATGCCATTACCCGCCTTATGTTCACTCCGCATCTGCACCGTAGTCGACCAACAATATTCGTGCCAGATATAGGGGTAGATACAGGAGAGAGGGCACTTTGGGAATGTGCTTCACTCTCATGGAAAGTTGGCGCCACCCTGACCGGGACAAGCCTCGAAATGCCTACCCGTGCCCCTAAAAATCACGCTCCGTCCCAAAAAAATAATCCCGCTGAGGCCCTAAAATTCGCACCTAATGAAACAAACAAAAATCAAGCTGGGCATAAAGCAATGAAGACCCAGAAAGTCATTCTGGGTGTCCCGTCATACCGCCAAAGGCCTTGGGCTTATTTTAACGTGCGTGAGGCGGGACACATTTTAAAGACGTCTAGCGCAAAACTCATCAGAAACTTGATGTTCCGTTCCGATATATTGACCCTGGATAAAAAGAACACTGTGGTCTTCCCTGTGTGTGTATTTGTTATCTTGGCCAGTGTGTTGCATCTCGAAACATGTATCTGACATGCATTGTGTCAACAGCTTCGTGATATTCTGAAAACATGTTGTGTCGGAGGTATAAAAAAGTGAGTTCAATGGTGATTTTTTAATGCTTAAATATGTTTTCAGTCGCTGCATATATCTTGTTTATCTGATGAAAACAGTATAGTCGAAGCGTCGGGAAATATCTTCGCATGTTGATCTGAAGCGATGCTTGTTCACTTAATTGATTTATAATTTTGCATTCATCATTCTACCATTTTTACATTGAACTCTTTATTGATATACTCATGATCTCTCGCAAATCAACCATGGTATTTTATTTTCCATGGGCGGTTATGATTCATGCGTTCAGTTACGTCGAAGTTTGGTTTGATGGGGGCGGAAACGAAAGACTGCACAATATATATATGTATATATATATATATATATATATATATATATATATATATATATATATATATATATATATATATATATATATATATATATATATATATATATAAGCATCCAGCTTACATTAGCACGTTTTTGCAAGGAAGGCGGCAAGTCAAGGCCAGAAAAAAACCGCTTCCCTTGATGCATAGGTGGAAGAACATCGTCAAAGTTGGTGTTCCAAATCATTATGTCGGTGCTGCATAAGCTAAGCAATGCAAAGTTGGAGAAAGTCGGTGCTGTGTAAGCCAACATTTGTATTGCACCTACAATACTTGCAGGCGCGGATCCAGGGGGACTGGGGGCATGTGCTTCCCGATAGAGATGTGGCACCCGTTCGACTGGGAAAGAATACCTCACCAGGAAGTTCTGGTGCACTTCTTCCCTTTGCTCAACGAGTTTTCCAGCCAATCGTACCCCCTGAGTACAACAGGCACCTCCGTCCGGTAAAATTGCGCCCCTCCAGCACAAGTGCGCCCACACCGATTTAAATGTCTCGATCCGCCCCTCAACATCTGTAATATGCCATTATCGACGGCAACCAGACAAATGTATGAAAAGCAAATGTACGTATGGCAGATATACGTACGCAAATGTACGTAAGCAAATGTACGTAAGTGCAGATGTACGTATGGGTAATGTACGTAAGCACAAATGTACGTATGCGCAAAAATACGTAAGCGCAAATGTACGTAAGCGCAAATGTACGTATGCGCAAAAGTACGTATGCGCAAATGTACGTAAGCGCAAATGTACGTATGCGCAAATGTACGTATGGCAATTGTACGTAAGTGCAGATATACGCATGCCAAATTTACTTAAGCGAAAATTTACGTATGGTAAATGCACGTAAGAGCAAATATACGTATGGCATATGCACCTAACCAAATGTGCTTAAACGCAATGGCACGTATGCCTAAATGTATGTACATTTGCTCATTGTTCATTGCTCATACGTACATTTGCTCTTGCATTCTTTTACGTTTACGTACTGTTGCGCTCAGATACATTTGCGCTTACGTACTTTTGCGCTTACGTAGATTTGCGCTTACGTACTTTTGCGCTTACGTACATTTGCGCTTACGTACACTTACGCATACCTACATTTACACTTACGTACATTTGTGCTTACGTACATTTGTGCTTACGCACATTGGTGCATACATGCATTTGCGCATACGTACATTTGCGCTTACGTAGATTGAATCATACGTACTTTTGCTCTTAAGTACATTTGCGCATACGCACATTTGCGCTTGCGTACATTTGCGCATACGCACTTTTGCGCATACGTACTTTTCCGCTTACGTACATTTGCGCTTACGTTACATTTGCGGATACGTACTTTTGCGCATACGTACATTTGCACTTACGTACATTTGCGCATACGTACATTTGCGCATACGTACATTTACCATTCGTACATTTGCGCTTACGTACATTAGTCATACGTACATCTGCGCTTACGTACAATTGCCATACGTACATCTGCGCTTACGTACATTTGCCTACGTACATTTGTCCGGTTAACGCAAACGTACGTATGGCATATGTATATAACCAAATGTACGTAATCCCAAAGGTACGCATGCGTAAATGGACGTACATTTGCGCATACGTACAATTCCACATACGTACATTTGCGCATACGCACTTTTGCGCTTAGGTACATTTGCGCTTTCGTACATTTGTGCTTGCAACATTTGCGTTTACGTACATTTGTGTTTACGTACTTTTGCGCATACGTACATTTGCGCTTACGTACATTTGCGCATATGTACTTTTGCGCATACGTACATTTGCGCTTACGTACTTTTGCGCATACGTACATTTGCACATACGTACATTTGCCATACGTACATTTGCGCTTACGTACATTAGCCATACGTACATCTGCGCTTACGTACAATTGCCATACGTACATCTGCGCTTACGTACATTTGCTTACATACATCTGTCATACGTACATTTGTCCTAGAATCATTCTCGACACATGCCTAGATAGGATTAGTAGCACACTTTTCAGAACTTTCAGATCCCTTCTTGACATGGATAAAATCAGCTGAACTAATAAAGCACTTGTACACCTTATGGGTTTCACCTCGACTCACTTTGGCACACTGTGCGAGGTTATCCCAGCCCACTACAGTGTATCTCCTGATTCTTCAGTGTCCAGCAATGTCGTGCACATGAATAAGCGTGATATGACAGCAAGGTGGTCTGTATTGTCAAGGTCAAAGCGACCCATTCATCGGTTTTGAGACTGGTGGGGGCACGGCGGTTGGAGGTGACGCTGCGGTCTGACCGAATCGCCGCGTCCTCGATGACTGACTGAGGGTCTGCCTGCTCACTCGGTGAGGTGGCCGCCTCTGAGCATCGTATGCACCATTTGTGAGAATGTCGCCAGACGTAGATAAGTCGGTTTACCGTAAATGTCTTTCAGACAAACATAACATTTAGCATAAATTACTTCGTTTGTTTTAAACTCGTCACTCAGCTTATTTGCACGGAAAACAGTTATCCGTCTAACATAACTTCCCCAACGGGCCGAATGGCACTTGGCAATTCTCACAAATAGCATGCCCTATATGCTACTACTGCATGGTGTCGCCACCTTTCATATACCAGTAATAGGCGCCATTGGGGGCGCCGGACGGACGAGGGCATGCGCCTTATTGTGCCCCAGTATTAGGCGCCATTGTGGCGCCGGACGGACGAGGGCATGCGCCTTATTGTGCCCCAGTATTAGGCTCCATTGGGGGCGCCGGACGGACGAGGGCATGCGCCTTATTGTGCCCCAGTATTAGACTCCATTGTGGCGCCGGACGGACGAGGGCATGCGCCTTATTGTGCCCCAGTATTGGGCGCCATTGGGGGCGCCGGACGGACGAGGGCATGCGCCTTATTGTGCCCCAGTATTAGACTCCATTGTGGCGCCGGACGGACGAGGGCATGCGCCTTATTGTGCCCCAGTATTAGGCGCCATTGTGGCGCCGGACGGACGAGGGCATGCGCCTTATTGTGCCCCAGTATTAGGCGCCATTGTGGCGCCGGACGGACGAGGGCATGCGCCTTATTGTGCCCCAGTATTGGGCGCCATTGGGGGCGCGGACGGACGAGGGCATGCGCCTTATTGTGCCCCAGTATTAGACTCCATTGTGGCGCCGGACGGACGAGGGCATGCGCCTTATTGTGCCCCAGTATTAGGCGCCATTGTGGCGCCGGACGGACGAGGGCATGCGCCTTATTGTGCCCCAGTATTGGGCGCCATTGTGGCGCCGGACGGACGAGGGCATGCGCCTTATTGTGCCCCAGTATTAGACTCCATTGTGGCGCCGGACGGACGAGGGCATGCGCCTTATTGTGCCCCAGTATTAGGCGCCATTGTGGCGCCGGACGGACGAGGGCATGCGCCTTATTGTGCCCCAGTATTAGGCGCCATTGTGGCGCCGGACGGACGAGGGCATGCGCCTTATTGTGCCCCAGTATTAGGCGCCATTGTGGCGCCGGACGGACGAGGGCATGCGCCTTATTGTGCCCCAGTATTGGGCGCCATTGTGGCGCCGGACGGACGAGGGCATGCACCTCATTGTGCCCCAGTATTAGGCGCCATTGGAGGCGACGGACGGGCAGGGGCATGCGCCTTATTATCTCCCAGTATTCGTGCAAGTCAGGAATTTAGGAAACGAGTAAAGTCAAGTCTGACAATTCGACGCAGTGAATTCAAAACCGGAGTCGCACATCTGTCAAAGAAGGTCGGTTTAGAAGGACGACATGCATTTTTGCGTATTGAATACAATCAAATTCACAATGCGAAAAATATGAGTCCGTACTACATGTATCATCAAAAAAACCCATGAAGCTAATGAAACAAATCGGAGGAAGTTAAATGAAGTATAAAAATGCATATCACATCTAAATCAAAATTAGTGAACATCGACGAATCTTATCTTTCCGAACTCAGGCTAATTTGCCGAATACGGTGTAAAAACCTCAAACTGAAATGCACTTCTCACTCTGCGTCACTGTCATTCTAGCCTCTGGGCCCTCCCGTTTAGCATGTACCGAATACAATCGTCCTTCTCGACGAACCACAGTAGATTCCTTGTTCTTGGTGGCTTTAGGCCACATAACTTGAGAGGTTTAAATAGTCGTAAATTAATTACAGACTTCCCCAATGACAAAAAGCCACGCTGCAGAGCCACAGCTTGCGCGACGCGTGAAAACAAGGGAATGGACCGCCACAGACTGACCTTGCCGAGTTGTCGCCCGGCCTCGGGACCCCATACACAGGTAATCGGCGGTAAGTTATTAGCCAGAGGTGTCTCGGCAGCCTATGGCTGCGCCCCAATGTAAACCCTTACCTTCGAGCTAAGATGATTACACTTCCAAGAAAATATTGCGACGAAAGCTGCTAAAAATCTCAGTAGCAAGAACAAAGATGGCTCGTGAGTGAGGTAAACAGGGAATACGCTGGAATAAAAAATATACATGCACATGTATATATATATATATATATTCGAAAGAATTACCTTCGGGTCGGTCCGTGTCTCTCAGATGAACCTTTGCCGTATATGCAATGGGACCTTCTCACTGCTTCGCCATCGCTAATAATCAGCTTTTTGTTGTCCAGTTGGGATCCGTCTCCCATAATTGTAAGGTATTTTGTGGTCCCATTAGGAATTGCTCATGACCATGAAATTGTATGCTGAAACATTTGTCCACGGGCGTTTCTTTCTGAAAATGATTTGGGGGTTCATTGATTGATTGATTATTTGGGCTAAAGGGCGCACCGACTACACGGTCACTTAGCGCCCATAACAAAACAATGTTCAAACCGATCTTTACGACGTTCCCCGTACTAAACGTATCCCTCCTGGTGCAACTTGATGTCAACTCCCCGGGCAGATAGCACACAATTTCACAGAAGATAGGAAGGTGAAGAGCTTTCCGGATTCAACGACCTGTGACGGACTACCAAAACTGCAAGGAGGGAGTGAGACTGGTCACCTCAGATTATTGGGCGGGGGGGGGCACAAGACATGAAGGCAATGGGCGAGCCGAAATGGATTGTGAGGAATCGTGGGACTCCATAAGGTCCCATGTTAAAAGTTGAAATTATTGGAGAGCAATGGCAACATTGAGGGTGCACTTGTCCCCTCAAATGTATATAAAGCAACACCCTTGCAATTATCCCATGGTGGTTATCTTATTGCCATATGATCAAGCATGGTAGTTAAATTGTATGCATTTCTGTTAATTGTTTCATTGGTGGACTTAGCCCATTGAGCACTTGCAGAAACGAAAAGGTAACAGACGCAAACAGAACACTTCACTGCACATGCATACTTTACCTGCGGATCCAGAGGTGGGTGCGCACCGGACGCTCCTGTGCTCCATCCAGATCGGTGAAAGATGATTTTCCTATAACCGGGAACGGTGCCGCATCGCGAAGGTCCATCCGGACCTACTTCAATCGGCCAAAGGCTTGAGACCATCCCGCCATCGAATTGTTCAGCGCAAGGTGTCCCTTTCACAGAAATGCACACCCTTTAAGGGAAGTTCGCGCTCACCCTCCACCCTTCCCCCTCCCCCAAAAGCATCCGTGGCCATCGCGGAAAATAATGGATCTCTCAAGACCACTGCCCTCTCCCTATTCTGGATCCACCACTGTCACGGTAAACAATAATGGCAAGCGAGTAATCAAATCAAATCAAATCAAATCAAATGTTCGGGAGGGTGCCTTCCCTTGCCTTCTCCTGTTGCTTAACCCCTTGGTGTCAAGCTGAAAATTTGTCGAAAATTATTTCAGCAGCACTCTGGATACAGTATTCATTTGGTTCATACGAGTGGTTATTTGCACCAACTTCCAATGTCAGACATGTGGAAAATCGGACCTCTCTTATCATCTTCACGCCGGCTTCAATACTCGCTAGGACAGACCCCTATACACAAAGTCATGATATGTGTGCCATGCAAGGCCGTCATTGATCCTGCAGCTGGAACGACGTGCTTCCAACATGTGCTAGGCCAATGTCGAGGCAGTCGGCCACAGCACATTAAGACCATGAAGTGTTATAAATAGCGTCTCCCAACGATATTGCTAGTAAAAATTTATCATGGGGTCGCCTGTCACCAGACTTGTGCTCGACTCGAGTTGAATCGAGAATCGACTCATGAATCAATCGTTTTTGGATGAGTCACGAGTTGAATCGATTCTTTTCCTGAAAACATATCTTGAGTCGCGAGTTGAATCACATCTTTCTTTTAAAAAATGAGTTGAATCACGAGTCAATCATTTGAATCACAATGAGTCATTTGAGTCTTGTGACTCAAATGCAAGTTATGAACAAATGATATAAAACATGTATCTTTGTAAATAGTATGCCATGACACAAAGTAGGGAGTAAAACCACAGTATAATTATTCATGCTTAGCATTACAATTGTCAACTTATCAGGTGCCAGTGAGTAAAGAATGAGGGGTAGGTACTTAAGTTATTTGCCAAAAACGGATAACAATAACTACAAATAAGTATTAATGTTAAGCTTGGTATTCACAATCGGTATCATGCATGAGTCAATCCTAGCGCCAGGAACACAACACAGAAATGGGATGTGATTGTGAAAAAGAATATGGAACCGAAACGGCCCTGCACTGCAACAGGCATCTGCACTAAATAAAATTGTGTTGGTTTGTGTCACAAATAACAAACCCGTGCGTGTGACAAATAACAAACCCAGCAAACCCAATCCATCCATCATCATACAAACACCAATTCCAAATTGGAAATGCTTAAGGAAAACCTGGCATGTTACTAAACATCAAAGGAAAATGTTATTCAGTGAGTAATTGCGAAACACCAATTTACTACGCTACCCCACTTCCTCCTCCCTTTTCCCTTCAACTTCGCGACAATTTCCACCATTTCATGAGGCTGGCATCGCTTAAGCCTATAGTTCACACATATTTCGTTTCTTTTTTACTTTCAAGTAGCACTTGAACCACACCAAGCAATAGAATCTGATGTTCTTTTTTGATCACGGGAAACAAAAATTTGTCTCACCTTTTGGACGCCGTGTGAACACCGATGAATTGTATTTTTCCCGGGAGGTAGCACTATTCTGCAAGTCTTATTCATTTGCTATCGAATTGCAATAATGTTACAAGAATCATACCATAAGTCGTCGAGCAATAAGAGATACAAAAATACGTTTCTGCCACATTTGTTGCCAACATCTATTCTCCACTGCCAGTATTTTGTGAAATTTTATTTTTAGAGAAATGTCGTTCGCATAATGGCAAATAAATTCCTGGTCTGCACGAGGACACCGCACCAGTAGTTTTTAGATCTGAAGTAGAGCCGAATAAGCCACCTCCCCTCCCCCCCATACACAACGCGTCCTCGCGAATGAATCCATAAGAGAGGACGTTGTTGGAGGAGGTTTCGTAACCATAGGAAAATATGGTCAAAGCTGGTTGCCACTCTGTGTTCACACGTGTATTTGTAGGAAGTAGGAAATCGCTTTTGTGTATCTGGTAGGAAATCCTGCCATACTCTGATGCATCCGTGCATGGATGGTGCCATCCAGATACAAGGTGTAAAGGCAAAGGCCGGAAAATGGAAAGTCAAGCCTGCCTCCCACAAAAGACGCAACTTCGGTATCGATCTAAAAAAATTATCGAGGCACGCAGTTGCCAGGTAAGTCCTAAGTAGCTACCAGGTAAGTCCCAGGTAGTTGCCAGGTAAGTCCTAGTAAGCCTCAGAATCACGCGAGAAGTCCAAGCCATCAGAACGTGTCAGCTTCCGCTTGCTGTGTTCGTTCCCCGACAAAAATATAGCTGTTGTTCCGTTCACATCACTGTGTTTACTGTTCAGCGTCCCTCATGCTCGTGAACAAGCATTCAGGCTTCGTGATCTTCTCATGAGTGGAAGCTGCTCACTGAATATTCCCATAGACCCATGCATGATCGGTATCGTGGGGGCTAGTCAGGCATGCTGTGCATTTTCGGCGGATGGTCTGCCGGTATGGGCGAGCTGGCTGTTTCGGGCGTCACCCGGCAGTTCACCACCTCGTCAAGCCCAGGCAGACAGTTTACGACGCCGTCCCGCTGTATTGACCCGTGGACGAAAATATAGCAGGCATATTGCTGCCGGATTTGAGTGGAATACTGAAGTATATTGACCGGCGCTGAATTTGGAACGCTTTGCCCAACACGTGATCGAACACGAGTGGAAGCGGTCACGAAAAATCAGAGGTGCCCAAGTGCACTGCAGGAAAAATTGCAGCACACTTAAGCACACTTAATGAGAGCGATGGTGTACTGCACGATTGTCGGATTTCAGCGGTACTAAAACAAAGTTAAGGGTGCCCTTTGATGGGCAATTAGTATATATCAGAAGCTATTACCTGGTACGAGATGCTGTTTTGTCGATCTGCCATAAGCATACGCTGTTTCCTGATTAACTACTCTGTGATCATGGGCAAATAAGACCATTGTGTTAGAGTCAGAGGCTGCTAGTCACCGCAGGAAGTCTCGTGGCTCGTGATAGCTGGTGGGATCTTGTCTGGATCGGCGATAACTGGGTGCGAAAGAGTTGCTGTTAACTGAGTTATATTACAGGACTTAAGGAACTCAAGAAATAGGAAGACTTAATATTGAAGCACTAAGCAAGTTCCTAAAATGCGACTAGGTGCGACATCCCGAGTACCTCTGTACAGTGACAAAAGGCCAACTGGAAAACATCGTACGAGGCATATTGACGACTTAATGTCGCATTTCTGCAGCTTGTTTGTTGTGGCATTTCGCTTGTTTAAACGTTCCAAATCATTAGCTAAATACATGCCACGTAAGTGGCTTCCAGCCATGCACTCAAACATGACCACGATGATGTTTGTTTTCTTGATGACGGTGCTCCTCGAAGTGTCGAAATGCCACTTGTGATAATGTTGCTGCCATGGTAATTACACGCATTTGTACCAATTAGATCTAACAACAGGGAGAGCATACCCTATCGACTTTGAACGTTACCAGTATCATCATAAGTTAGAATTGTTAGCATTACACGTGTATTATCATTTGTACAAGTACTAAATTATCACCTACGGACAGCACAACTGTCGCAATAAAGCTGCGCAGTCTCTTTTTGTTGCCTTTGAATTGGCCACATCCCATGTGACCTCAGTTCGGCTCTCAATCCATCTTTTGCTTGACAGTATTATAGATCCACAACTCGGCCCCTAGTCGCGGTGGTGAGCCGTGACCCGTGACCCGTCGTGGTGATCAGCTGTGACCCGTCGTGATGGTGAGCCGTGATCCGTCGTGATGGTGAGCCGTGACCCGTCGTGATGGTGAGCCATGACTCGTCGTGATGGTGAGCCGTGATCCGTCGTGATGGTGAGCCGTGACCCGTCGTGATGGTGATCCGTGACCCGTCCCGGTGGTGAGCCGTGCACTTTTTGGCATTGCTTCGCTGTGGAACAATACTATTTGTTCACAAAGCTTGGCTTGAAAGGAAATAGTCAGAACTTGCAATTTCCTTAAAGATGAGGAGTTGTATCCTTTAAAAATCCTTTAAAGACGAGGAGTTGTATCCCCATCCATTAAAAAAGTGAATTTTTGTACACCTACATATGCATGATTCCAGACTAGCCAAAATCCTGTCGCGAAGGTTCTCTGCTGATACCATGGGACATTAATATCAGCAATGCATTTTTTGCCACGGCCATATAGTGTACGCCATGCGCCTCATATTAAATTTGCTTGCTTCGGACGGAGGCCCCAAAATCCCAAAACGTTTTTGACCCTGCAGGTATTCCACGATGCCGTCGATGAGGCTTGGTGTAGTGTTCAATGTACGAATATATTAAGTAATTTCCTTTTTACATCGGAAAGGGAACAGCGATCATTTCGTGGTGGCAGGCTTAGACAAATGAGAAAATTCCCATGTTTACATCCTTCCTCGTATCGTGCTGGCACCACGGGTAACCACCCAAGGTACTTATGGGAGATGAAAATAAATCGTTCTGCCGACTTGGTGCGAAGTACGTTTTTTTCTTCTTTATCGATATGGTCCTCACAAATCCCAAAATGTTCCTGATAAGAGGGACCTTGCCATGCAACTATAACAGCAATCATTAAATGCTGGAATGAACCATCAATAACGGAGCGGAAAGGTTTATGTGCGTACCATGCAGTGTGCCTAAGCAATGGAGTACTGCGACATGTACCCAGATTATGGAAGGAAGTTGAATTTAGCCCTACAATTTTTTCAGGCGTTCGCCACTGTACATGACTAAACCTATTAATATTTGGCATTAGATACCATGGTCTCTCATCGGACCAGTCTCAACAGCATCACATATCTCAAAGAAAGGCACTGGATCCGCTATCATGCACTCCTGTTAAGCTAGCATGATTCCACATGTATAAGCTTGATCTAAGACTATGGCCTTTCAGATGTTTTTTGTCTGGATGAGTTCTCACCGAAAACTAAATATGACCTATCCTGATACGGTCACCCAATCACGTAAGGATCCATCCGGGTACGGTCATCGCAACCACGTGAGGATCCATCCTGGTACGGTCACCCAACCACGTGAGGATCCATCCTGATACGGTCACCCGACCACGTGAGGATCCATCCTGATGCGGTCACCCAACCACGTGAGGATCCATCCTAATGCGGTCACCCAACCACGTGAGGATCCATCCTGATGCGGTCATCCCAACCACGTGAGGATCCATCCTGGTACGGTCACCCGATCACGTGAGGATCCATCCTGGTACGGTCATCCAAACCACGTGAAGATACATCCTGATGCGGTCATCCTAACCACGTGAGGATCCATCCTGATACGGTCACCCGACCACGTGAAAATCCATCCTGATGCGGTCATCCCAACCACGTGAGGATCCATCCTGGTACGGTCATCCCACCCACGTGAAGATCCATCTTGGTACGTAAACACGTGAAGACGTGCAGTTCATCTGCTATGGCTACTCCATTTTGGCTACTCCAAGTGAGGAAAATGAGTTCTGGATGGATGATCACCACAAACCAGCTATGAAGAAATGCAACCACCGGATTTTGACTGATGACGAGAATCGGCAGCCCCGCCCACCTAGCGGCACGACTGGCGGAAGAACAGCGTCTCTCCCACCTCCAGACATAGAGGACGAGCAATTGGGCAGACAAACTTGCGGCGCCCACTCATAGCTCTCTGCATCATGCTTCCATGCTTTTTCTAGTAGTTTTACATTTCCGTGAGCACTTCAATATTTCACAGGAATTATGATACAGGTAGCGGAAATGAGGCTGATGCGTATCTTTGGTATTTGAGGGAACATAGTCACCTATTGTAATATACGCTTTTATCGGTTTCACTAAAACAAATTATGATGCATCAGGGGTCAATTTAAAACTCTCCCCCCACGGTACATACCAAATTTGAAATAAAATATCCGAATTCAAAACCAAACCAGAGCCAGAGACAAAGATAAAGAGACAGAGACAGATACGGGCACAGATGGAGATAAAGGTAGAGAGGATGATAGAGAGGGAGAGCGAGAGGAAGATGAGGGGAAATGGAAGGGAGGAGAGGGAAATTGGAAGAGAAGTGGAGGAGAAGAATGAGGGGAAGGGGAGGGAATGGGAAGAGAAAGGGGAGCGAGAGAGAGAGAGAGAAAGAGAGAGAGAGAGAGAGAGAGAGAGAGAAAAGAGAGAAAAAAAAAAAAAAAAAAAAAAAAAAAAAAAAAAAAAAAAAAAAAAAAAATATATATAAATATATATATATATATATATATATATATATATATATATATATATATATATATATATATATATATATATATATATATATATATATATATATATATATATATATATATATATATATATATATATATATATATATATATATATATATATATATATATATATATATATATATATATATATATATATATATATATATATATATATATATATATATATATATATATATATATATATATATATATATATATATATATATATATATATATATATATATATATATATATATATATATATATATATATATATATATATATATATATATATATATATATATATATATATATATATATATATATATATATATATATATATATATATATATATATATATATATATATATATATATATATATATATATATATATATATATATATATATATATATATATATATATATATATATATATATATATATATATATATATATATATATATATATATATATATATATATATATAGAAAAAAAAAAAAAAAAAAAAAAAAAAAAAAAAAATATATTAAAAAAAAAAAAAAAATAAAAAAATAAAATAATATATAAGGGAGGGAGCGTGAGGGAGATAACATCTGATATTATGTTGCCCAGGGCTGGTACTGGCTGCCGGGCCGTTCAATATCGCTCACTGGGCGCGGCTTTCGCGCAGATCGGCTTTAAATAGCCTTCCGGAGATCGAGGGCTCAGTTGGTGACAAACTCCACGCAGCGGGCCACACTTAGATTGCTTCTGATGCAGAAGTTCTTCGCGGAAGTGGATCCGGGAAATGACCGGCTCATATATCTTCCTGATTGGTCCGGGTAGCTCAGGTACAACGCAGTGCTCCGCAGCCCATCTGACTACCACGGCCGTACTAGTACATTCCCCCCCCGGTCTCTGACAAGGTACATAGTCTAGGTTAAAAGGGGCACATTTTTCCTGCGTTTGGTTTACCAGGGTTCGGTTTTAGGGCCACTTCTCTTGATCATCTTTGCGAACAACATTTGGGTGGGACTGAGGAAACTTGTGTTTAAACCTGCTGATGACATCAAGCTGGTAGGAATGACTAGCAACACTGATCAATCTAGCAATATTCAGCTATATTTAGAGGACCTAAAAAGTGGGTTGATAAATAGCATATGCCTTTCAACTTGGATGCGTGTAAAGTTATTTATCCGGGGCATGGAGGTTAGCATTTAGATATACAATTGGAGGTAGTGAATTGGATGTCATTGAAAAGGAAGCATTTTTAGACTTGTTAGTCTCAGGTTACCGAGCAGAAAGCAATATAATTCAGCTAGGAACAGAGCAATCAGAATGCTACGAATGATATATAGGAGGGCGAAATATATAGAGCAAGAAAGCCATGAAAACAACATATTCTTCGCCTATGTGCAACTCCGCCAGCTACTAGACTAACAAGTGGACTAGGAAACTTAGGATATGGAGAGTGGCTTATGGCATTAGGTACCTATTTACTCTAGCATAGGAGATTAATGGGTAATCTGTCTGAAATATTTTAAATTGCAATAGGGTTAGATAATGTCAATAAGAATGATGCTCTTCTATTTCAAGCATAACATAGGGGTTATCAATTCAGGTTGGACAAGTCAAAATGTAGGCAGTGGTGTAGCCAAGTAGGGGTGCCATGGGGGGGGGGAGCCGTCCCCCGCCCCTGGAGGGTCGGAGAGGCCCCTAGGTGGCCGCCTTGAGGAGCAGCTCGCAAGAGCTCTCAAGGCGTCGATGCAGGGACCCGTAAGAGCCCCCTGGGCCGACGTGTAAGGCCTCTGGACCGACGAAAGGGGCCCCGGGCTGACGGAAAGGGGTTCGGGTCGATGATGAGAGCTTCCAGTCAAAGGAGAGTGCACCCAGGAAGATGTTGAGGTCCTTTGGCAGGGTTAACGTGAAGGACTTCTAATTCGATTGAGTGGATCCTGGATAGTTGGAAGGACCCCAGGCTAATGGAAAGAGTCCCGAGCCAATATGAAGGGCCCGTGAGCTGTTGGCGAAGCCCACGCCGAAGAAAGTCCCTTGACCTGATGGACAGGGCCCAAGCGTTTGGAAAGGGACCTCCGGCTTTCCGGAAAAGCCCTGGGTTGTCAAAGAGGGATAATTAGACGATGGAGGGGGGACCTTAGTTGCCGGAGGGGACCTCAGGCTGTCAGGAAGAGCCCTTGGGCCGACAGGTGGGGCCCAAGCTGTAAAAGGACCCCCGACCTGATAGAAGGAGACCAAGCTGTTGCAACAGGCCCTTCGGCCTGACAGAGGAGAACTTCTCATCTTGGCAAAGCGTTTTCGATGATAAATTAAGAAATGCAATCCGCAATCCCTTTCAGTGAAAATCTTCCCTCGTATCGGCAATTTAATTTCTTCAACATTATTTCTCTCGCGACCCCATGGTGGTGGATATAATCGTCATGCAAGGTTTCAGGTATCTGGCGATGTATACCTGAGTGAATTATGGGATAGACAGATCGGTAAAAATAGTATGATGACGAATGGTAAGAATCATTGGAGCGAAATTTGCACTTTTTTAAAACTAAAAGACATTTCCCGACGTTTCGACTTCATTGCCTTCATCAGGGAAACTATATTTGGGTCGGACTGAAAACATTTTTATGCATTTTTTACATCACGGTCAAATTCACTTTTTGTACCTCCGACTTCAGTACCTTTTCGGAACATCACACAGCCATTAACACAATGCATGTTAGGTACACGGTTCGATTCGTGGTTTGATGCGCGACACTGGGATCAGGATAACAAACACAAGTACAGCGAAGATGACAAATGATTTACCCAGGGTCAATACATCACGACGGAACGGTCATTTTTCTAATGAGCTCAGCTGTAATACTAGAAGTCTTAAAAACCCTAATGATGTGTTGGTCGTGGCCTCAGTGGCAATATATGCCGCCTCCACCGCTCGCCGTTCAGCTCTGGAAAGATTGTTTTGAATGATGACTGTCTGTGTCCAGTCCCGTGTCCAGTCCGGTAGGTGCCCTGCCCTGTCCGCGTGAATTACTAGGGCATTGGAAATCTTGTGGTTGCGTAGGTCAGCCTTATGCTCTCTAATTCTCGTTTTTAAACCCCGGCCAGTTTCCCCATAGTATGCTTTTTCACACGCACCACATGATATTTTGTAAACTACACTGCCGACGTTTTCTTGTTTTCCCTCCTGTCTCGACCTCACGAGTTGACTTACTGTTTGTCCAGATACCGTAGCCACAGAGACCGCAGGACATGCACATTTCGTGATACACTCGATGTTTTGGGTTACTGGGAAGATCAGAGTCCGCTTGGGTGTTCCCTCTTCACCATTTCTGCGCCTATTGGTGATGCGATACGCTTTCTTGCGTGGGATCAGTAGATCAGAGAGCGGAAATTTGACTTTTCTGAATACTTGAACTATATAGTCAAGCTCGTCCTGTATAAATTCGGGAGAGCAAATCCTTAGCGCCCTCAGGTAAAGACCGAGAACAATACCCGACTTGGTCTTCTGACTGTAGGCGGAGTAGTAATGAATCAAGTCATCCTTACCGTTCCGATTCTTCCGATCCGATTCTTGCCGATCATCATACTATTTTTACATCCTGATTAATGCGTAAGTCTGACAATAAAAGTTGCAAGCTTTTCAAGTTTCTTGCAGGTCACGTAGGCGTGCTTATGTTTCTTTTAGTTCTTACTCTACTAACTTCTTTCTAAAATCGGTTGTGAATTGTCTTTGCCAGGTTGTTGGGTAATACAGTTTTATATCAGAGTAGCTTGGAAGCCATCCATTAATCAAGCATGTTTTGTTAAAGCTAACCGCATATCTGAATTTGATTGTGTTTCTTTTGTGTTCTTTCAAGTTCCTTCACTGTCCGTTTTGCTTCTTCATTTAGTAGGAAAATCAAAACACCGATTATATTCAGGTATTGCGCAACGTTTCCTCCGAAGATAAAACATTCTCAAGCTATTTAATCATAAATATAACATCATATTAAAAGACACTATTCACACTGCTTAAGATTCTTCGCAACTCTGCTATCCCAAAAGTTTCACATGTCAAGGCAAGGTTCTTGAATTGATGTTTTGTTAATCCGATCGGGTCGCGCGAAACCACCATCAGTAATGCTTAGCCAACACTGAGTTTTGCCACGTGGTGTTGTTCATGACCCAATAGACCTCATGTGAACCCCATCATGAGTCGAAACATATGATGCATAGCTAAATCTGGATATGACGAATTTTTGCCAACCGACTTCCAAAATGCGTTATGTCCGAATTCAGTTATTTCAGGAGGAACAATTTTTGCCAATTATGGCGAAAAGGAGAGGATTAGATACGTCTGTGGTCTTTTCCCCGCTATTTGGAGGGCATCAAGGAAGCTATCGGGCTTTAGAGCGCCTCGACTGCATTGACCATGTAGCTGAAGAAGCAATCTACTTAGCAATGATAATAATTTGTGCTTATCATTGAGATAAACAAAAAGTTCAATTCAACTAATTGAGTATATTTTGTCTCTAGCTGCACATCAAATACTCTAAATCGACTTGTGCTAAGTATATCAAGACAATGTGTCTTGGTATATACAGACAAGTTGATGCATTACTAAGCTGAGCAGACGGCCCCAGGACACACCGCTGTCAGCGTAGGACGGCTACAAAAGGTCACAGCTTCTGGAGCACGGCTCAGCGCTTACGATCGGCCATCACTGATTAAAGAATGCATCCAGCGTGGTTTGTTTTTGTCGAGGCCTCAATACGCCGTGCTGGCTGCTTCTTGAAGTTCGCAAGGGAATCACACTCCATTCCCTTCTGTTTTGAAAACTTCTGCAAGGGCGTCCAGAACGTGAGCTGCCTCGGCAGTTAAATCTTATGTTTTTTATCGTAGGTCCGCGTGGGACGGTGAACAAATAACTCAAAACGTTGATTTATCGCCATTAATTCGCCATTTATTCTGGTCACAACTATCGTACAAAAACAGGGATACTCGTGGGATGCTTCCTAAGGGCACTCAGAAATTGCAGTCAAGAGTTTGTAGATGAAGAGTTAGCACACATTTAGGATATTTGTATCGGGTTAAGGTATGCCGAGGGCCTGGTTTGTAGCATGCGTAAAAAGGCGCAAAGAGAAATACTAAGCAGAGAAAACATGCATGTCGTCAGAGTGGCAACATATCAACACCATGTTCCAAAGACGAGCCATTTCCAGGTTTGTCAAGGGGAAGTTCAAGATGCAGGTGTCCGAACTGAAAACATTGGTCAAGCTTCGACGCAGCCATCCCACGAACTATCGCAGTATAGTGTACAAAATTATATGTTGGAGTTGTGATAGGAGTTATTTCGGTGAAGCATAGAGGGGGCTGGTAGTGAGAGTGGGGAACACCGCGCCTATCTGAAACATAGAGGGGGCTGGTAGTGAGGGCTGGTAGCGGGGAACACCGCGGCTATCTGAGGTATCACCGAGTCACGAACTCAATCGTAGTTCAAGTTGATGAGGAATCTCACCCCCCAAGGTGGGAGGGGGAGTCGGTTGGTTGGTTATTGGTTTTACGACACGTCGACCTTTGAGTCATGTAGCGTCGCCAATCTCTCACGCCGATTGGTCGCGGACGAAGAGTAGCGACAGGTGAGACTCGAACCCACAACCTTTCGATTGTGGGACGAGCATCTTACCCCTAGACCACTCGTCCCCGGGAGGGGGAATCGTGGCTCGCCGTGGTATTCTGCAAGAAATGCAGGAAAGCGATGAAGTCCGAGTTCCTTACCACGCAAGATGATATTAATGGCTGTGTTGGTAGTTGTGTTATTGCGAACAACGTGGCTCAATTGCTCGTGGAGGTGATCAAAAACTTACACCGGATTAGTGAGCACAACGAGTAGATTGTTGTATCCAGAGCAATTCCAAATAGTTTTTCTGTCATTTTTTGAAAATGTTGCGTGGGTGTATTTTAGCTCAAAAAGTGCAATGACTAATGGTACATACCATGATGGACTAAAACCGTGCCAATTGCCGCGCGCTAAGAATGTGCTCTTCCACTGTTGAAACAGTTTTCAGTGGGTTGCATTTAATTAGGACTTGTAGATGGCAAGACAGCCGAAACGTCGTCTGAATGCAATTATGCTCCCATTTAGGGGTGGTGAAGCGTATTGCGGCAACGGGGGGCGCTGTTATCAGACATGTATTTTATCGGCGGCTTAGTAGCCGGCATTGGCGACAATTCGTCTTTTCGATAATTGGCGTCACTCACGAGAATAATTTTTGTCGACACATGGTCAGCTGGAAATTGTGCTGTCCGATGGTAAAATCTGCACCACGGATTTTGGATCCGGGCGAGAAGATTGATTTTGTCGAGAAGGTTGAGCTAAGGTTGATTTTGTCGTGCAAGGCCATGGGAGTACTAAGAAATTTCTGAAATCTGACGCCTTTCGGCTAAGAAGGTCACATTTTAAATTGTGTGTAATAAAATATATATACACGACCTTCAATATATCAGGAGGTGCTGAGTTGACATCAAAAGTAACGATAAGGGTTGTACTTTATTGCTTAACGTTTCGGCCAGGGGCCATCGTCAGGAGTGATATAAAAATGTCAAGTTTAACAATTGAAGAAAAAAAAAAGCACGCGAGAAAAAAAGCGTGCAAAAGACACGTGGAATGCAGAAAAGCCTCCTCAGTGGTGCAGACACTTAAAGAAACTCCAAACCAGAAACAAACTATGTCAAGATAGAATCCGCTGAGGAAGCCCGAGCCGATGGTCCATATACATATCGATACATACACTCACGCACACATATAGACATATTTCCAATATAACGCGTAATACATAAAATATAATTTATGTTTAGGTAATTTTATGTGATATACCAAGACATCGTTTGCGTGTTTAGTTGCGGCCGTAGATTACGTATGTGTAGAGATTCGAGGACCTTCAGATCAGCGTTGTCCCTGGCTGTTGCTAGAATTTCTACTTGGAAGTTTGTGTTAGTGTCGCTGTGTTCCATGTTATAATGTTTGTCGATCATGTGTTCGCCTAAAGGTGTGTATGCTCTCCGAAGTCTGGCATCTCCCAAGTGCTCATTGTACCTATCCCTGATACTACGTTTGGTTTCAGCGACATAAAATATTCCAAGACAGCGGTTGCACGTTATTTTATAAACTACGTTTTTTCGCGTGCATCTACCTTTGAGCCCGTTGATACAGGTATGGCACGTTCTTCTACCAGCAGGGCATGGCGGCATTTCCAGGGCTGAGCGGACCAGGTAAGATTTCAGCGTAGGTCTTCTAGTCCAGGCTACCCTAACATGGTTTAGATGAGACGAACGGATGGCTGCGTTTACCTGTCGACATAGTTGGTCATCGACAAATGGAAGTCTCATGTAAACATAGTTGGGATTACTACCCGCTCGATGCTGACGTTGCCCACCTATCCTACTACTGTTGTGAGGGTGAACGGCACGAGCGGCGGAGTGTACCCGATGTGCTGGGTATCCGTTTTCCAGGAAAAGAGTTGTCATCTTCGCAAGGCTCCGCTCGCATGAAATAGTATCGGAGGAGACTCGTGCTGCTCTCCTCATTTGGGATGTTAAAACGGCCTTTTTAGTGGCCATCGGGTGGGTCGAATCATAGTGCAAGATGATGGGGGCTGCCATTGGTTTAAAGTACAGTTCAGTGGTGTAGCTCCCATCAGCCTGAACTACAAACAACGTATCAAGGAAAGGAATCGAACTGCTATGACCAGTGTGTTCTAAGGTGAACTTGATGCTGGAATGTTGTTGGTTAATTTCTGCAAAGAAGTCGAGCAGAGAGGCCAAGCCATGTGTCCAAACACCAAAAATATCGTCTATATGCCTCATGTAGAGAGCTGGTTTCAAATCATACGAAGCTAAAAAGATCGACTCAAGGCGGTGCATAAAAGCAATCGCAAAAGGAGGTGCACATCGGTTACCCATAGCCACTCCTTTTGTTTGCTTGTACATGGAGTTACCGAAACGTATGAGGTTATTGCTGAAAATATGTGTTAGTAATTTCACACAGTCCTGTACCCCAATCCCGAAAAGACAAATATCATCCAGATTGTCCTCGATTAGACGAATCACAGCATCTATTCCCTCCTTTATCGGAATGCTGCCATATACATTTTTCACATCCATGGTGAAAACAATACTGCCTTCCGGAAGTTTGGTAGGAAACGTTTCTTTCACCCTCTGTAGGTACGACTCCGAGGTATATTGAAGGTCGTGTATATATATTTTATTACACACAATGTCTAAAACCCAGGAGCATCTAAGAGCCATTCTTCGTTATATTAAACATTTTTAATTGCTCAACATTCGTTTTTGCGCCAAATTTTACACCTGGTTTTTCGTCAGCGAAATATAGCAGCATTTATTGACTTTTGGATGTACTTCCGGGAGTTAGGCAATGCGTTTGTGGTTTCTGACAAGTATCTTGTTTATGCAATATCAATGATCGATGCACAGGGCTGGAAGAAGCCAAATCACTGCACACTGCCGGTCCGGCTAGAAATGACAAAACAAGTCGCCATGGTTTCAGAGAAACAAGGTAATGCCGGAGCAGGGCTTAAGTACTGGCTACGCGCCTGCCATCTTTCATTGGGACAATGGGTGAGCAAAAACCTCATTGGGAGAATTTCCAAGCATCCCACTGCCCTGCGATTGTCATAAGCATAACAAGTGTGACTGTCTTTGCTGACGGTTGGGTAAATTCTTGTCTTTAATATTAGTGTTTAGCCCGCGCAAACTCGGAGAGGGAGGGTTGCAACCCCGCTCATTAAGGTATTTGAAGTGAAAAACAGCTTGTTTGAACGTGCTGCAGTTTTTGATGGCTTACGGTTCCACGCAGGGGTTGCAACTAGGACATTCTTAATGAGGGCCAGACCACCACCAAAAAATAAAAAATAAAATGCCACGGAGACCACGCGCGCGAAGAGCACCCCAGTGCGAAGGTGCTCCGAAACATTGTGAAGAGTCACTGTAAGCTTGTTGTCCCCGACGATGAACTGAAACTAGTCATTGTTTTATAAGGACCCCACCGCTCGTTCACTTGTGATGCAAAACAACCCATCTTGTGACACATCATCGCTGAAGCAGTCCAATGCAATTTATCAATACAAATGCACAATTGGAGACTGTGCGCTCCGTTCAGACAGAAATTACATTGGAGTGACAACAACTTTACTCAGCAGGCGCATTTCCATGCACTTCCAAAGCGGTGGCCCAAATGCGCATACGAATATACACCACGACACACGTCTCACGAGACAACAAATGGTTGACAACGCCACTATCATCGTCAGATCACACGAGCCAATGCGCCTTCACATACTAGAGGTCATGTACATAAGCGAATGAGACCCCACGAGAAACCAGCAGGTTAATGCTCGAGTTACCCCGTGGTTATATGACGGATCACCCCTGGGGCCAAGATGACAAATTGTGACAATGAGACCAAATTAACGAATGTTTTTGGTGTGGCCTTGTGAATAACGACAATCATTGTGTTTAACTTTCTGCTGTGTGATGTCACCCAAAGATGCTTAGCACGCTCATTCTTCAATGTGTTGGAACATAAAATGATTATATGTACTGTGGTAGCCTAAGTTTTGTGATTGCACGCTTGACGATACTTGCATTCGATTTATATATATATATATATATATATATATATATATATATATATATATATATATATATATATATATATATATATATATATATATATATATATATATATATATGTACATACATACATGTGTGTGTATGTGTGTGTGTGTATTGCGAATGTTAAGCCAATTTCATCGCGATGCACCCGGAGCACATGACACACCTGCCCGCGAACGCAACTGCACGAAAAAAAATAATATCCCGCAATTATCTCTTGAAGCGCACCAGTCGTTTTTTTACCCTTCTTCAGCACTGAGAGATGAGATAGCTGGGTCAGAAGGAGAACGCAGCACCTCTCACTGGGCGCACAGCTGAGATCGATCGGACAGTCCGGTGCCGCCGGCCTGTGACGTCACCAGCGCGAGCTGATGACGTCAGCGGTGCCACGCGGGCTGAGCCGGCCAGAACCGGTCCGTGGGTGGCCGCGGGCGGTGTGTGTCGCCGGCCGGTCACGGCAGCCGGCCGGTGTCTGGGCGGCCGTCTGGCCGGCCGGCCAGCACGACGACCCCGCTGTGCAGGCCCGCCAGCTGGGCAGGCGAGGGCCCTGCGCCGGCCGGGGCGACAGTGTGGCCACACAGGCGACATACCACGACACCACGGCCGGTGACAGTGTGGCCACAGGCGACATACCACGACACCACGGCCGGTGACAGTGTGGCCACACAGGTGACATACCACGACACCACGGCCGGTGACAGTGTGGCCACAACCCGGCGACATACCACGACACCACGGCCGGTGACAGTGTGGCCACACAGGCGACATACCACGACACCACGGCCGGTGACAGTGTAGTCACACAGGTGACATACCACGACACCACGGCCGGTGACAGTGTGGCCACACAGGCGACATACCACGACACCACGGCCGGTGACAGTGTGGCCACACAGGCGACATACCACGACACCACGGCCGGTGACAGTGTGGCCACACAGGCGACATACCACGACACCACGGCCGGTGACAGTGTAGCCACACAGGTGACATACCACGACACCACGACCGGCGACAGTGTGCACAGGCGACATACCACGACACCACGGCCGGTGACAGTGTGGCCACACAGTGCGACATACCACGACACCACGGCCGGTGACAGTGTGGCCACACAGGCGACATACCACGACACCACGGCCGGTGACAGTGTGGCCACACAGGCGACATACCACGACACCACGGCCGGTGCTCGGCGGCCGTCTGGCCGGCCGGCCAGCACGACGACCCCGCTGTGCAGGCCCGCCAGCTGGGGAGGCGAGGGCCCTGCGCCGGCCGGGGCGACAGTGTGGCCACACAGGCGACATACCACGACACCACGGCCGGCGACAGTGTGGCCACACAGGCGACATACCACGACACCACGGCCGGTGACAGTGTGGCCACACAGGCGACACACCACGACACCACGGCCGGTGACAGTGTGGCCACACAGGCGACATACCACGACACCACGGCCGGTGACAGTGTGGCCACACAGGTGACATACCACGACACCACGGCCGGTGACAGTGTGGCCACACAGGCGACATACCACGACACCACGGCCGGTGACAGTGTGGCCACACAGGCGACATACCACGACACCACGGCCGGTGACAGTGTGGCCACACAGGTGACATACCACGACACCACGGCCGGCGACGTCGTCAGGTGCTGCGGCTCACACTACCATCGCCAGCTACACGCCACACTACCACCGGCAGCTATACATCACACTACCACCAGAAACTGCCACCGGCAGCTGCACGTCACACTACCACCAGACACCACCACCGGCAGCTATATGCCAGCTACATACTACCAGACTTGGTCACACTACCATCAGACACCACCACCGGCAGCTATATGCCAGCTACATACTACCAGACTTGGTCACACTACCATCAGACACCACCACCGGCAGCTATATGCCAGCTACATATAACTACCAGACTTGGTCACACCACCACGAGCAGCTACACGTCACACTACCGCCAGAAACCACCACCGGCAGCTACACGTCACACTACCGCCAGAGGCCACCACAAGCAGCTACACGTCACACTACCACCAGAAACTACCACCGGTAGCTGCACGTCGCACTACCACCAGAAACTACTACCGACAGCTACACGTCACACTACCACCAGAAACTACCACCGGCAGCTACACGTCACACTACCACCAGAAACTACCACCAGCAGCCACACGTCACATTACCACCGGACTTGGTCGCATTGCCACCAGAGACCACCACCAGCAGCTACAAATCACAATACCACCGGACGCTATTGGTCACACTACTACCGGACACTATTGGTCACATTTCTACCGACAGCTACAGGCCACATTACTATCGGAAACCATAGGTCACACTACGACCAAACACTATTGGTCACTCTACGCCCAGCAGTTACAGGGCACACCACCACCAGGAACCAGTTGTCACAATACCACCGGACATTATAGGTGACACTACCACCGGCAGCTACAGGTCACACTACCACCGAACACCACAGATTACACTACAGCGGGAGCCACCGTAAGTATCTTCTCCTGCAAGACACTCCATATTGGGCACCATAGGCCATACTACCATCGAACTCCATATATTTAACTTCAGCGGGAGCCATAAAGACATAAAGACATAAAAGATCAGTGCAACTATGAGCCACAAGGGCCCTTCTTGGTTGCACTTTGTACACTGAACCAGTTGCCCACCAAATCTGTCAATCAACCCTCCCTGAAATACAGAAAAACAAACCCCCTATTCTTATAATGATTGTCTATGCCGTTTTTAAAGATGTTCAGTGTGTTGCTACTGACAATTGTTCCTGGCAGCTGGTTCCAGTGTTCTACTACCCTGTTGGTGAAGAAAGACTGTCTTAACCCTGTCCTGCTGTGATTAACTTTAATTTTGAATTGATGACCTCTAATTGCATCATTTCTGTTAAATTCAAACATTTCGCTGATATATCCCTGTTCCTGACCATGGACAAATTTAAAAACCTGGATGAGATCTCCTGTCAGCCTTCTATATCTAAGTGAAAACATATTTAATTTCCTCAATCTTTCCTCATATGCCAGGTTGCCTATACCATTAACCATTTGTGTTGCCCTCTGTTGTACTCTCTCTCAAAAGCCAACAACCTTTCTCATAACTAGGGGACCAAGCTTGGACACAGTATTCTAAATGTGGCCTGACATATGCACAGTAAAGCTTCCTGATGACCTCCTCACTTTTGTATGACACATTCCTCTGTATCGCCCCAAGCATTCTTAGTGCCTTCTTCCTGGCTTCTTTGGTCTGTTCTGATGCCCCCAATTTTGTGTTCAAAATAACACCTAAGTCCTTCTCCTGCTGAGTCACAGATAGTACTTGGCCATCCATCAGTATGGCGCCTTCATATGCTGCCTACCTAAATGCATGACTTTGCACTTATCAAAATTAAACTTCATTTGACATTTTTTGGACCACTTGACAAGCTCGTCTAAGTCGTTCTGCAGCAAAACCTGCTCATTGTGCCCTGTTATTGCCCTAAAGATCTTCAAATCATCCGCAAATTTCAAAACCTTACTGCTTAGACCACATTCAATGCTATTCACAAATATAATGAACAACAGTGGCCCCAGTACCGACCCCTGAGGGACTCCACTAAGAACATTTTGCCATGATGACTTTGAACCATTAAGCTCCTCTCGCTGTCTATCTGAAAGCCACAACTCAATCCATTTTAGGATCCTACCTGCAATGCCATGGACCTGAAGCTGCATCATTAACCGTTTATGGGGTACCTTGTCAAAGGCCTTACTAAAGTCAAGATATGCTACATCAACCTTATTTCTCTGATCAAATTGTTCTGTAGCAAAATTTAAAAAGTCCAAGAGATTTGTGAGACACGATCTGCATTTTCTAAACCCATGTTGAGTATCTTGAATCAATCTGTTTCCTTCCAGAAAACTAACTATTCTATCTTTGATAATTGATTCGAGAACCTTGCAGACTAGGGATGTGAGGCTTACTGGCCTATAATTTTCAACTTTCCCTCTTTCTCCTTTCTTGAAAATAGGAACTACATTTGCCCTTTTCCAATCTGTTGGAATTTCATTTTGTGAAACTGATCTACAAAATATTATACTAAGTGGAATTGCCAGTTCCTTTTCAGCTTCCCGCAATACCCTAGCATAAATTCCATCCGGTCCTGCTGCCTTGTTTGGCTTTATTTTTCTGATATAATTGAAAACAACATCACTATCAATGAAATCAACATGGTGTATCTGATCACCTGTCACTGAACTGTGGTTCACGGTTGGCAAATTTGTCACATCCTGCACTGTAAACACTGATTTAAACTGCTTGCTCAGCTCCTCAACCATCTCACCATCCTCACTCAATATAGTCCCATTTACTTCCAGTGGACCAATTGTGCTTGAAACTTTACTTCGCTTGTAGAAACTAAATAACTTTTTACTGTCCCCACTACAGTTCCTAGCCAAATCCAATTATTTTGCCCGCCTTGCTGCTCTGGTTTTCTGCTTCACAGCATCTCTAGTTTTTTTATACGACCTTATATTTACGACATTTGAAGCTTCCTTAAATACTCTAAATGCATCTTTCTTAGCCTTAATTGATCTCCTCAAATCTGGTGTAAGCCATGCTGGCTTTCCTACCCTTCTTTTGCGCCTTTGCTTTTGGGGGACATGTCTAATCTGAATTTCCCTCAAATAAGATTTGAACTTTTCCCACATTTCAGAGGCATTTAAATCAAAAAATTATTCTTCCCATTTTATGGCACTTAAAGCCTCTCTCATGGAGTCAAAGTCTGCCCTGTTAAAATTTGGAATCTTTGCCAAGTTATCCTTGATTGTCCCTGCTATTTGTACCTTAAATCTCACTATGTTATGGTCACTTCTTCCCAGAGTTTCTCTACAGTCAAGTCTTGAACTAAATCACTTAAATCTGAGAAGACAGGGTCCAAGAATGAGCCCTGCCTGGTTGGTTCCATTACAAACTGGTGTAAGAACAAGTCCTCTTCAAGGCATTTCCTAAACAGTTTACATGATGGGGAGCCAACACCAACATTTTCATATCCTCTTAGATTAAAGTCACCAAGAATAAGGCATTTCCTCTGAAAGTTTCTACTGATTTCCTCACAAATCACCTTATCGAGCTCCAGTTGCTGAGAATGTGGCAAGGTTCCTGATCGATACAAAGCTCCAATCCTCAGTTTATTGCTGTTGCCTCTTCCCACAGCAACATCAAGCCAAATGGACTCCACAGACACATTTTTTACCCCATCTGCTACTTTCTGAGAACTGTATAAGCTATTCACATAGAGCATTACACCATCCCCTTTCACTGCTGGACCCCTATTGCATGAAAACATATTGTATCCCTGGATCTCGTAGTCCTACAAGTTATCCCCAAAATATCCCTCACTGACCCATGCCTCAGTAATGCAAACAAAATCTGGTTTCTCCTCAGCAACATAACACTTGAACTCATCAAATTTGGATCGAATGCTCTGAGCATTAAGCATCATACACTTAACAAAAGTTCCATAACCCTCTTTGGCTTTTTCATGTTGAGTAGCTCTATCATCTCTGGATGAGCTACCACTCTGCCCCCTTAATCTACTGCTACCGCTATTTGCTGACTGTGAGGTGTTTGCAAGACTTCTCTCTCTATCAGCTACATCCCCCCATGACCTGCCTAGTTTCCCTATTTCCTATTGAGAGCCTCCTCATACCTATTGCTGAGCAATTCAACTCCTCTCTTGCTCAAATGTAACCCATCTAATGCAAACATTTCAGTCCTCCCCCAGAAATCCCCCCACAAATCCAAGAACCCCACCCCAAGTTCCTTACAAATCTTGGCCACCCTGGTATTCAGCCCAATGACCCTCGAGTACCACTCTATTCTTGCGTTAACCATGGGGAGGATGGATGTTACCATTCCTCGTTTCCTACTCACAGCTAACCTACCTATCAAAGCCCTATAGGGGAGAGTGGGGTAAGATGCCCAGGGTTTAGGGAAATTGGCATTGTGACCAGTGGCGTCGCCACGAAATTCTTACAGGGGGGGCAAGGTCGAAAGGGGGCCTCCTGTTACCCGAAAGGGGGCCTCCATTGTGTTAATGTCTCATATTGTTTTTAGGCTCTTATACTATGGTTCGAGGATGGGGAACATGATTTCATATTGGTTTTTGTTTATTCTTGGCATGGTGCATCATTTACTCAAAACGCAATACCACTAAACATTTTGATTGAAAACTGGGCCATACCAACTTGGCCATATCAGGGTATACCAGGGAAAACTGGGCCATACCAGGGTATAAATAAGTAATATTTGGATAAATGCATAAGTGCCAAAACAAACCATCGTCTCAATGCTTTCTCGAATCTTCCCGCTGACCTCTAGATTGCAGCGAGCTGGCGGGGCTGGTGCTAAGCATATATCTTACAGATATCTGCCATTGATCAACCCACTTTTAAGTCCTCCAAGTCTAACTGAATATAGCTAGATTCATCACTACTGTTATTTATTCCCATCAGCTTGATGTCATAAGCAAAGCTTGAACGACCATTTCTCAGTCGAAGGACGACAATTTCGTAAAGGTGACAACGAGAAGTGGATTGCATTAGCTTTTTTAGCGTCATCTTAGGAATTTGTTTCTTTTTATAACATTTGGTGCTGGCTACAAGGCAACTGTCACACGAGCTAAAATATATCCTCAGCGAATAAATTCACGGCAAGAACAAGCATTGAACACCAATGCATAAATGACAATGCAACAATGTAACAATGTCAGTGCATACATAATCCAAGCCTTCAAATTCCACGCCGTCACGCCCATCGTTTTCGCTGTGCTGTACCGTTTTGTAAATGACGTTGAGAAGGTATGGAAGCTGGGAAGCTCTAATCATGCAGGCTGTTAGTTAGTTAGTTAGTTATTGTGGTTTAGGGGCGCATCGCATGCAGGCTGTAATTTCAGAAAAGAAGTTTGTTGGAAGAAAATGCATTTAAAAAACATCATTCATCCCATTTCGTATCGGGCATGGATGTTGTATTGTATGCTTATGAGGGGTAATTTGTCCCCTCAATGTTGGCTTTTCCCCATGGGCGTATGTTTGGGAAAATTATTGAGGGGCCAGTGGAGTACCTATATTTGCGTCAAGCAGGAGGGGACAAACGGATTTGCAGGGGGGGCACCTACGCCCATTAAAAAGTCCTTGGATTTCGACCGCTATGTTGTCAAAGGGTACATTTCGAAATAATATAATTAGTCATCAACTAAATTGTCCTGTGGAGGGGCCTAATCTACCACTATGGTTTCTGATTGGTCGGATTTCAACTCTCACTCCACCACTCAGTTCCAAGGTTTTATTTTGGTATCCCTTGATAAGTTACCTCACACTGCTGAAATTACACCAATACCACAAACCCGGATCGGTATCCAAAATCAAG